>JAODVO010000019.1:1496770-1507118 GCA_025400055.1 Notarius lentiginosus
CTGCTTCAGATGGGTTAAATGCAGAGAGGAAATTTCACAAGTGTGTGATGAATAAAGTTGTGCTTTCTTTCTTTCTCTCAGTCGCAAATATCCTTCAAGATTTTTTAAATGTTTATTTATTCTCAATCAAAAACAAGAACGGGATCTTAATGTTCTTACCATCAAGTGGACTGAACATCTGTTTCATCAAACGTTATTTCAAGAGTGAAAGCAGTCCTATAATTCATAAACCATTCTAATACGTTATCATTTCTATAGTGACGGCTCATTTACAGGGACTCGTACAGCAGATGGGACACTAATAATAAACAGATTTTAAAAAATGCATGTAAATTACTGATGGGGTGAAGATTTCTGTAATTTATTTCAGAATTACAGAAGGAGTCTCCAGTGTCAGGACTCTGTAATGAAGTTTTCCGATATCTTCAGGTACGTTAGTGTTCATTACAAAGCGTCATTTAATTGTACTGAATTTCTCTCTTTGTAATTTACCAAAACATGATGCTCCTGAATTTTTTTAATTCATCAGAACACCTTTATATTGTCAATATTTAAAACACACAACAGCTACAAACCATTATCCTCCGACATTAGCTAGCTTGACCACAGTCGTTGCCTAGTGATCGTGCTCTCTCAACTTTAACCGCATCAGCTGTGAGTGCGTCAAGTGTTTGACTTTTCATCTCGAGAGCAACAGCAATAAATAAACATTGTAAATGTTTATGCTGTAAACAGAAGTAGAACTCCACGTACTTGGCCCGAACCCCATGGAGAAAGCGGCGACGACAGTCATCATGCAAAACAAAACAATCCAATTCGACTTCCTTGCGTCATGATGAAGTGCAGTCGTGTCCAAACGTCCAGTGCTAGCAGTGTTATTATTCCCGATCTCAGAAAACACGGTGTTGTTGAAATCAGAGCTGCAGTGTTTCACCGAATCAAATTCCGAATATCTGCTCAAGAACCCAATAATCATCAAACCGACAGCCATAACCGAGCAGCCACCAATCAGAAGCGGCCTCCGTCCGACTTTATCTGCGCAGAACATCGCCGCCAATGTCGCGATAACTTTAATGATTCCGAGACCGAGCGACGCCAACACAGCAGACGCGCCGCTCTCGAATCCCACAGACTGAAAGACGGTGGAGGCGTAGAAGAGCACGTTGGGCTGACCCGAGAACTGCTGGAACATGACCAGGCCAAGGCCGATTGCAGTCCGGGTGCACATGTTATCCTGGCGCTGGAACAGATTTCCGATCGTGTACGTCTTCTTGTGCATTTGCGCTCCATTTAAAGTCCTGTTTTCAGTGTTCTCGTTTGGGAGCTGTACGATCAGCATGTGATGAGGAGGCAGAAACCAAATCAAAACCAGCTGTGCAAGTGACGGTGCGACAGCCAACCCAAACATGTACCGCCATCCTTCCTGAGCTCCAGATAAGACGCAGTTGACTACATATGCGAACAAAATCCCAATTGTGACGCCAACTTCATACAGAGTGACCATCAGACCCCTGCGTTCAGGTGAAACTATCTCCGAGACGAAGATGCAGCAGGACATCGAGGATATGCACATGGCGAAGCCCACCAGGACACGGCCAGAGATTAGCATCAGAAACGAGATGCTAACACTCAGGATCAGGCTCCCGCCAATGATCAGAAGGTTGCTCAGTAAGATGGACGTCCTCCTGCCATGACGATCGATTAGCCAGCCGCCGATAACAGAAGCCAGAATGGCTCCAATGAGGAGTGAGCTGACCACCGCCTCCTGCTGGACACAGTGCAACTGGAACTGGACCTGGAGCTGCAGCAGAGCCCCAGAGATTATCCCAAGCTCATAGCCGAACACCAAACCACCGAGACCTGATACAGCAGCAGCAACGACGACAACCGAGCAACCTGAGGAAGAGAGAGAGACGGGTTTATTGGCACTTTGTCAATTACAGCCACTAAAGTCTCAAACTCGAGAGACGTTATGAACTCATATGAACATGATCAGCAAACCTGTAGTGATCAGAATGGTGGTCTTTTTCTGAAGAATCTGCATTTGACCAATCAGTGATGACCAGCAACAAACTCCGCCCAAATATTTCCTTCTTCTCACTAAAACGTTTCCTGCAACTAAACTAAAATCAGTTCTGATTCCTGCTGGAGATCTTCTCCTAAAGTCAACGAGTTTCTTCATAAAATTGGATACAAATGTGGAAAATGTTCTGAAGTTCTTGAAAAGGTTTCTTTTTTTGGAAACGTGCCGATAATTCCTGATTCCCTTTAGTTCTTAAGTTCCTGAAAATGTTCCTTTGGTGGAAATGTGCCTGAGGTTCCTTTAAAACGTCCTGAAGTGGAAAACCGCCAACAGTTCCCAAGTTCCTGCAGTCAAAATGTACCTTCATTGGTATTGGGGTGTGTGTGTGTGTGTGTGTGTGTGTGTGTGTGTGTGTGTGTGTGTGTGTGTGTGTGAGAACATTCCACCAGTTGCCAAGTTCCAGAAAATCTACTGCAGTTCAAGTTTACCTCGAGTTTATGAATTCCTGAAACTATTCTTTAGGTGGAAATGTACCTAAAATTCCTGAAGATGTTCTTGTGGTACTTACAGTTCCTACATTTCTGGAAACAGTTGCCAAGTTGGAAGTGTGCAAAAAGTTCTAGAGTTTCTAAAAATGTTCTTCAAGTACAAATATGCCTAACATTCCTGAAAAACTTTCTGCAGTGGAACCGTGTCTAAAGGTGACAAGTTCCTGAAAAAGTTCTTGTGATGGAAATGTACTGTACCTACATGATGCCAAGTTCCTAAAAAAGGTTCCTGTTGTGGTAATGTGTCTAAAGTTCCTGAATTTCTGAAAAAGTTCCACCTGGTTCCTGACCTTTGTGATATTGTGTCATTTTCACTTTGTAGAATATTGTGTTTCTGGAACACACTACGCTTGCCAAAGCTGGAACGCTGGGTGATGAACCTCTCACTGGGTGATGAACCTCTCACTGGGTTTGCAGGAGTGTTTTATCATCACACAATTAGCACAACAACTCATACAAGCAATGAGATGCACCACAATTTAACACACAGTGAGAACTTTCTCCCCCAAAGCCACCAGTTCTTCAGTAAAGCAGGAGGTCAGAGCAGGACGTGGATGAAACCGTCAGCCTGCAGGTTGTTTGTATGGACTGTTAACTTTAACACTGTTTTGTCCTTCAACTGTGTTTGCAACTGAAATTAAACCCCAAAGCCATCAGCGTCCAATACCACAAGTCTGATCTCCTCAGAGTCTCCGGTGTCTAATCATTTTGGACCAAAACATTCACCTGATATTAGGGTTCGAATCTTCCCGCTGCTCCGACAGCAAAGATTCAGTTTACAGTAACATCAGACACAGCAGTGGAGCGGCAGAGATCAGACTCACTCACTCACTCACTCACTCACCCATGATGGTTTTATTCTCAGGAGCTTCACAGCTTCATGGCGGTGGATGAAAGCAGCAGCAACAGGGATTCAGACAGAACAACAACAACAGATCTACGAAAACCGAGAAACCTTCATTATTAATCCGTGTGTGAAAGAAGAAAAACAACAACAACAGGTTACATTTGTTTTGATGCTTTTGCTCCTTTGAGCCGCTATCAGCCATTACCATGGCAACCCTTTTGTTGATGCTCCTGATTTAATCCCACTTCAGGTTGCTGAAGGGGAAAAAAACCCTAATTAGCATTAGAAACAGCATACAGGCTCATATCAGGTCCTGTTTAGGATTAAATTCTAATCTTTTGGATTTGCCTTTTTTTTTTTTCTTGAGTCAAATTTCACACAACAGACTTTGATCTTAGGTTAATTGCTCATGTAGTTCATTAACTGTCATAATTAGCATCACCTCCTGCTTGATCATTCCTACAGTTTGGAGGTTTTGGTCACTGCAGGTAAGTTTACTCTCAGCATTATGTTGTTTTTTTTGCATGTTTCTGGACTGAACATTAGTTTTTGACCATAATTGAGAAATTACAGGGGAAAATATTTAATTCGTAGCTAAATGGAGCTTCATGTGTTTGAAGGAAAAAAAACAGTCAAGCAAAATACTCTGGGGCAACTGATTGAGCTTCAAACTTTTCTAGCTCCATCTTGATGCATGTTAAGGGGGAAATTATCTTTATTTTTCAGGGAAAAAAAGGAATTTTGTGTTAAGATGTTTTGCACATGCATTATTTTATTTACATGGGCTATTTAATGTCATTTTACAATATTTTCACCTTATAAAGTTGTGTGTTTTTAGAAAAGGTTATCACACAGATCAAATAAAAGTTATAATAAAATGATTTCACATCAAAAACCTGAAAAGCTGTTTGTTTTCCTCCTGCAGGGTCCTGAGGCTTTAATCACAAACACTTCTGTAGGTTATATTTTTTTTTCCTAAAATGTTCAGTTTGTTATAAAGCACTAAAAGGTTCACAGATTAGTGCTGAACGAGAAAGTCACTCTTTTTGTAGTAATAATAATAATAATAATAATAATAATAATAATAATAATAAAAGTCATCACCACCACACCTGGGCTGGAGAGATCCAGGTGATGCACAAAAGATCTTTTCATCCAAGCTTTAAAAGTTTAAACTTCAGCAGGTTTGAGCTCCAAATCCACAAACCCAACCTGTACAAAGACCCAGAAGATGTTTAATTTAATGAGTTTCAGAGACTCGAAGTTGTTTCCAATAAACCCCTCAGTGTGGAACTGTAAAACTTTACCAAGAACATTTTTACTGATAAAAACTACATTTCTACCTTCAGCCAGTGTTTGGATTTAATGAGATTCCGTGTGGAGCTTCATCAGAGCACAGCAGCTGGAGATAAAAAAAAAAAAGCCCACCTTTTTGTTAATAAACTAATGACTTTTTCGTTATTCTGTATTAATCCACTCTTCTCTGTAGTTTTCACTGTTTATTAAGTTGCAAAAACAAAAAAGATTTCATTTAAAATGTAACATTTTTTTTCTTTCTGAACTTCATTCCTCCACACTCTGGGTTTAGAGAGTTTGGGTCAGCTGGTTGCCCGATTGAGGGAATTTACCCTATTTACATTAGTTATTTTAAAAATAATAAAAAGTTCCAAACTGCGAGAGAAACATTTTATTTAGTATAATTTGCGTTAGTTTGGAAATGCTCGGGTTTAGTCTCCTCGTGAACGCGCTTTCTGCTGACTGAACCATCCAGCTTTAACATCTTTATCCCATCACACAGTCTGAGACACGAGTCCTCGGAGTTTCTGTTTCAATTCAGGAAAATTCTGAAAATCCTCGAGTTACATTATAAAGTCTATTATAAAGCTGTCAAACAAATTGTAGGTAAAATTTGTGCATGGAATGTGAGAAAAAAACAGGAATTATTGTTAAATCTCCAATCTGGCAACCCTGTTTACGTGGCACACATACTGACACACACACACACACACAAAAAAAGAATTAAAATAAAGCTCGAGTTCCAAAGAAGTAGTGCGTGAAGTCGCATTTGGAGAGATTTACTGTTGAGAAAATAATATTATGGTTTTAGGAATGATGTGAATTAATATTTAAAGATTTAGAGGAATAAATATTTATTTTTCCCGCTAAATATTTATACAAAATATTTATTGGAGAAAGTGTTCGCACGGGTCTTTTATTTTAAAATGCTTTGATACTTTAATACTTGGATTTAAATTTGGTAAACCTGCCTTCACTGCTGCTACTTAATAATAATAATTAAGCGACATGGTTATTTTGTAATTAAGTATATATCAATTTTGATAAAATGCTTTCTAGACAACTTTTTTAAATCTATTTTATTTTCAATAATTTTTTTTTTTATCTTTTTCAATGTAAGATGTTGAAATTGACGTCAGCATTTCCTGTCAGCCGTCATGTTTGACCCGGAAGTGAATATGACAGGTGTCATGGCGGAGGAAGACGGTGTGTGCGCGCGCTCGTTGCTGCCGTATCTGCGCGAGGCCGAGCTGATTAAACAGGGCGCGGAGGCGCGCGTGTACCGGGTCCGGTTCCTGGGGAGGAGAACCATCGTGAAGGAGCGCTTCCCCAAACGGTACCGACACCGCGCGCTGGATGAGAAGCTCACGCGCCGCCGCACGGCTCAGGAAGTCCGGTCCATCCTGCGCTGCCGGAAAGCGGGTCGGTACTGTCGCGCATGAGTCATAGCAGCAGCCATTAATAATAATAATAATAATAATAATAATAATAGTAGGAGTGCAGACTCCATGTTGGTCATTTAAACTTCACACTCGTGCAGTTTATCACCCCGCTGATGAATCCTGCGCTCTGATTGGTCAGAAGGTGTTGATTAATTCTCCTGATCAGCAGCTCTGACAGCACAGGTTTATGGTAATGAGTGCATTCTAATACTGTGTATCGTTTCCATAGTAACAGCTCGTTCACAGGGGCTCGTCCTTGCCTGATTAAAGAAAACCCCCAAAGTTGATTATTTTCCCACAACAGCACGTCCCCAAGTGTTTTATTCCTCTTATAACTACAGTTCTCCAGAGGTTAAGCCAGTGTCTCACTGGGCTGCGGCAGCTTGCCACAAATTGCGAACGTCATTCGCGAGAGCGTTTCAAAAGTGTTTTGAAACATTCGCAGGGCTTCTCAGTTTCCTCGCATGAGTCGCAAAATGTCGCTCCTTCGTCGCTGAAATGTTGAACATGTTCAAAAAAGTCGTGCAACAAAATTTCTCTCAAAATAGCCGCTGGCGTCGCAAAGCCGTCGCGAACCCTTCTCAAGTCAGTTTCTGTGAGGCTTCCTCTACTTCCGTGCCTGCCGAGGGAAAGCTGGGCTGCGACAGCCTGCGACGAGTTGGAGACACGACAATTGCGGTAAAATATGCGAATATCAATTCAGTGCGATTCCAAGTGAAAATTGTCACTAATTCACATTTTATCGCACTTGTTGTGTCTCTAACTAGTCGTGGGCGGTCACAGCCCAGTGAGATGCTACCCTTACGTTTTTTATTTGTTTATATGTGCATTTAATTTCAGCAAAACAAGTTCGTTCCTGTTCTTATTCACGTTATTGCAACTGTAAGCAGATGTTCCCTCACCAGCCGCTCTTTATTTAACTATAGTGTATTATAATGCTGCCACCGTGTGTGTGTTTGTGTGTGTGTGTGTGTGTGTGTGTTCCCCATTTTCAACCAACAGGGAATTGGTTCCATTCTTGTTTGTGCACCAAATTTTGAATTGTTCAGATCATTTCAACCAAAAATAAATCTATTCAGAACCTGAAAAGTTGGTTCTCAAAATATGGACCCAAAATCTAGCTGGTTTTTCCAATGTGAGCCGTGACCTCATCAGTGGGTGTGTCATTAGTTTGGAGAGGAAGTGGAGTGCTGCAATGGAGAACGCAACAGAAAAGAAAAAATGGACTGAAAACAAACATCTGCAGCAACAGAACAAAATCTCGCAGGTAATCAGTGCCGTCCTGCTCCTACTGTCTGCTCCTGTTGTGAATTGTGCCACACCCTCCGTTCATGACGCATCCTTGATTACAACAGTTCTGTTCAAAACTGATGTAAACATGGGTCGGTTCGTGAGCTGGCAGCAAGGTTCAAAGGATCCTAAATGGAACTGGTTCAAGAACCCATTCCCTGCTGGTTGAAAAGGGGTTTGAGTGTCGCTGTTTCCCGGCAGCGTCTGTGGTGGTGTGATGATGTGGTTCCTTTTCCTCTGACTGTTACTGCTCGCTGACACTGGAGACTCCTTCCATGAATGAGCTGTTGCTATAGAAACGAGGGCTTTAGTATAAACCTGTGGTTTGGAGCTGTACTACTGTCAGAGCTGCTCCAAGAGAAAACTAATCAACACCACCTGAGTCCAGGATGGAGCAGCAGTGTGGCGTAAGCTCCACCACAGTATGGTACTGATTTATAGTGTGGTTAAGGTGATAAAGTCCATCACCTGCTGATGGGTGTGAAATATTCAGCTTGTGATCATCAGCGCAGTGACCTGTGCAGGTGTCTCTGCAGGTATCGCAGCCCCCGTCGTCTACTTTATGGATCTCAGCACCAACTGCATTTTCCTGGAGGAGATCACAGACTCGGTGACGGCGCGTGAGCACATCGCAGCTGCTCAGGCTTCGGGACAACCAGCCGAGTCTCTGCACCCCCTTGCTGAGAAAATGGGCCGAATTCTAGCGAAGATGCACGACGAAGACGTGATCCACGGAGACCTGACCACCTCCAACATGCTGCTGAAGCCGGAGCACTCCGGAGACCTCGCCCTGCTGCTCATCGACTTCGGCCTGAGCTTCGTCTCGGCTTTACCCGAGGATAAAGGTGTCGACCTGTACGTGCTGGAGAAGGCGTTTCTCAGCACACATCCAAACACAGAGACTCTGTTCCAGAAACTTCTGCACAGTTACACTGCCGCGTCCAAAAAAGCTCCACCAGTGATTAAAAAACTGGACGAGGTCCGACTCCGAGGGAGGAAACGGTCCATGGTGGGATGAAAGAAAGAAAGAAAACCTGACGAGTTTGAATGTGGTCAAACATTACAGTTTGTTTTTGTAAATAAAAGTCTTTTTTGGATGTTGATGAGTTGCCTGATTGATTGATTGATTGATTGATTGTTTTGTGGTACGTTGAGTGTTAGAAAGGTGCGAAATTAAACGCCTAGCTTTCAGATTGAGTAACACACTCCCAACTAATAAATATTTATGAACACCTGAACAGCTGGTTAATGAATGAATATTAATGCGAAGGTGGAGCCTCTAAGTGACTTTACAGTGCTTTTTAAGTGTGTAAGTTGTGTGTAGTTTAATTTGTTCTCTGAATATAATGAACTACGATGTGTTATGTGCTATAACATACTACTTTTACGACACTAAGCGAATATGTCATGTACAGCGCATTTGTTTTGGGATTACAGTCACCTGATATATCACCCCACACACACACACCTGCCGTATTTGTTGGTGATGTCACAGACTTGTTTTTAGATTTTCCTTCACAGCTCTCGCACTGTTTCGATCATCTGCTGTTATGTTCATTGCCTAGTTGTGATACACCACTGGTTTCTTTCTTTTCTAGGACATTCCAAATTGGTTTTGCCCAGTGCTTCTGCAATGGCTCTGATCAGTTTTTTTTTCCCCCCTGAGCTTTAAAATGGTTTGTTTTCCCAAAGACCGTTCTCTGGTCATGTTGATTTTTCTCCTTTTTGGCAACAAAGTCAGTCTTCACCGGCAAAACCAAGGGCTCGACCCAAGAGTAGACACTCAGAGTTATTGTTTGTTTAAAGAATCAACCGAACCAGGCACACCGAGGGGGAAAAGAAATGCCTATTCCAGTATTTTTGATCACTTGAAAATCGGGTGGGTTCAAACTAAAGGTGCCACGACGTTCATGGAGTCGTTTAACACGTCAGAAGCTGAAAGTCGGTCATCTCCTATTGTTTGGTTGGTTGACCATTCTCATAGCAGCACTGATCAGGCAGTGGATCAGTCACTGGTCGGGGTGGATCAGTGTGGCCCTCTGATGGACCCTTTCCACTGATGGATGTGGTAGAGAGGGGTCAGAAATTATACAGCAGCAAATGGGCTACAGTTACACTGAAAATGTGCACTTACTGTATTTATAAAATGCATTATGCACATGTAATATAAGACTATGAAAAACTGAAGCATCTTTTAATCAAAATATTTTTAATCATCTATAAAAATATTTACTAAAAATCAAAATATTTACAAAAAATAAAATAATCAAAATATATTTACAAGTAATAAAAATCTAAATATATTTACTTGTTAAAATAAGGAACTGTATCAAAATATATCCAATTTATTGGATATATAATCCAATATGTGCAGCAAGATCAGTGATTTAAAATGTAAAACAGATGTGAGCCAGATGTGCTGAGAGATTACGGTTATCACAGAGTTGAGCTGAGTCTCCAGCGGCAGTGGTGTGGACTCATACAGCACACCTATGGACCCGTTCTCCCCGATCCGGTAGGACACTTCGTAGGGGTCGACCCACACGGTCAGCTCACACGGTAAGAGGGTGCGAACCTGCTCCAGGCTGAGACCACTGGTGTAAGCAGCCTTCTCTACGAGCGGGTTGATTGGTCCATCCTGCGATTGATTCTGATGCATCGATATCCCGAACCTCTGAATGGTGAAACCAGTGGTGCTGACAATGCTCTGGAATCAAAGAAAAAATACTTTAAAAAAACTCTGCAGATTGTTTTAAGAATGGATTTGTTATTGGAATATCATGACGATCATTCACTTGGGATGAGGCTCTCGAGAAAGGCAGCATTTCTGGGCAGTGTTAATGCTCCCGAGATAAAAATCTGTCCTACTGAAAATATAAAGCCTGTTTTGGACTGTTTGTTT
>JAODVO010000019.1:1580301-1590626 GCA_025400055.1 Notarius lentiginosus
CGTGTGTTCACTGCTTCAGATGGGTTAAATGCAGAGGATGAATTTCACTGTGCTTGAAATGTGCATGTGACGAATAATAAAGGTTTCTTCTTTCTATCTATCTATCTATCTATCTATCTATTTAGGAAGAGTCACCAAAACCAAAGATGGCCACGAGGTACGCACCTGTAAGGTAGCTGATAAGACGGGCAGCATCAGCATATCAGTGTGGGATGAAGTCGGAGCTCTCATTCAGACCGGAGACATCCTCCGACTGACCAAAGGGTGAGATTTCTCTTCAAACGCTTTCAGTGTCCCCCAGTGACGTCAGCACAACACACAGCCACTCACACATTCTTACAAGAATAAGCACCAACCAACAAATTGGCACCACAATCAAATACCAAACACATCACAGATATTTGAGTGTAAACGTGTTTCAATGTGGTGCTTGTCTTTAATGTAATTCAGCGAGTTCTGTTTGTCTGCACTGATTAATCACCAGTTTGTCTGTGTGTGTGTTTTCCTTACAGCTATGCGTCAGTTTTTAAAGGCTGTCTCACTCTGTACACAGGAAGAGGAGGAGAGCTGCAGAAGATTGGAGAGTAAGACTTGCATGTGATTCAATAAAGCACTCGGTATTTGGACATCTCATTAGAGATGCTGCTTTACTTTTCAGTGCTGCTGATGTCTTAGTACAGTTTAATATTATAATATCAGTTTACTTATTTTGGATTGCTCTATAAATGTTATATAATAACAGTAATAATACCTCAGGTAGAAGCTCATTATGTAAGGAATAAAACATTCCATATGGTGCTGTTACAGGAAAATAATCAACGTGATGAAGCAGAGTTATAACACCACATCCCCGAGTGGTTTATTCCTCTTTTCCTGCAGCACTTTTCCAATAATTCATTTTTTTTAATTAAAGAACATGTCATAGTTTTTATCCAGTTAGAGTTACATTTAATGTCAGTGAAACAGTCATTCCCTCACCATCCTCTTTCTCTCTCTTGAAGTTAATACTTTAAAAAAAATGCAGCTTGTTGTATTTTGTTACCAAGAAACTGTAAAGAAGTGTAAACTCTTCTGTGGAGCGTCTGCTGTGTAAGTCCCTATGAATGAACCGTTACTATAGAAACAATGGCATATTAGAGTGAGTGCATTAACATAAATTTGTGATGCTGTCAAAAGTGACAATATTAATCAGCACCTTGTGACCAATCAAAATCCAGAATTCAGCAAATACAAATTGTAACATGAACAGGACAAACACTAAACTATCACAGCCCTACCACACCAGTAGAGGGCACTGAAGGGACATTCCACCAGAGACAGCGCTAGCATGATGAGAGAGAGAGAGAGAGAAATCAACATTAATGTGTGATTATTTTTGGAGGGGAGTGTGCTGTTATTATTCATGTTGTGTAAATTTCTAAAGTTATGTTTTTAATTTTCCAGATTTTGCATGGTGTATTCCGAAGTGCCAAACTTTAGTGAGCCGAACCCAGAATATTTGGCCCTGATGAACAAGACGGTATGTTTGATTTGTCCCTTTAAATGCTAAGTGCTGTGTTATAACATTGTTGGAGTAATGAAGTGTTAATGTTGCGTCGTAGGGACTTAATGAGCAAGGAAACAACGCAAACAACAACGGTTCCTCGAGTGCTTCGGGTGAGTTTCTCTTCTTCTGTCTTTACTCCAATTAGCGTGAGTTTATTGGACGAAATTTAATTAAAAAAAAAGGTGTTAACAACTCAGAAATGCAAAATGTATTCAGGTGCTGATGCCACTAACGGTAACGGAGTGGCGTGCCCAAGCTCAGCGAGCACACAGCCGAGCGGCCGAGGGAACGTCGGGAACGCCAACAGAAACTCCGCCTCCGGAAGTGCAGTGAGTAACGGGAAAGAGACACGACGTTCTGCTAAAAGATGATCGCAGCTGTATGTGTGTCCAAGTGGGATTTAATTCTCTTCATCAGCCAAGAGTGAATTGATTCATGAGATGATTCTTCAGCATGTATCTGTGCCGTGAATGTGTCCTAAGCAGCGTATGATCTTTATCTGTTTCCGCTAAAAGACGGGTTTTTTTTCTATAAGACGAGATGGCCGACTGGACCTGGAGAACACGATGAGCGTTCTGAAAGTTATTTGGATTTCAGATTTCAAACTTGCATTGATATCTCCAACCATAAATCTGTGTATTAGGGCTGCAAACACTAATCTCTCTCTCTCTCTCTCTCTCTCTTTCTCTCTCTCTCACACACACATTTTTCTTCATGTGAACACTTTTACATATGTATTTTTTTTTAAGTATTAGGTTTTTTAAATCAATACATCCTGTTCTTAATTTTTTTTTTGCAAATAATTTTTTTTGCTTAAACACTTTTTTTTTTGAAAAATATTTTTAACAGAATGAGTTTTTTTTTCTTTAATACAGCATCTGACTTATACTTATTTTTAGTTTTGTTTTTTTTCAAATACAGAAACGTTTTTCTTTAATTTTAACACTTTTAACAAAGTGTATTGATTAGAATTCAAGGTATTTTAATTAATATAAATTCAGTTATCTTTCATACGATGCATCATTTTATATTGTTTTTTTTTTTAGTAAATAATTATTTCCCCTCATTTTAACACTATTTTCCAAACAAATGCGACAAAATTAAAGATATTTTAATTAACACATTTTTTTGCAAATAAAATAATTGCACTTGGTCATTTTAACACATTAAGTGTTAAAATAAATTATTTTGTTTTATTACTATACTAACTGAATTAGAGATATTTAATCATTAAAACATCTGATTTATTAATAATAATAATAATAATAATAATAATGCATCGTTTTTGTTTTTTTTCCAAATAAGATTTTCTTCATTTTAACACTAATGTCTGTAACAGCATTAAAGTATGGGATAGTTTTTATTTCTTAATTAATAAAGCATTTAATTAATAAAACTTACTTTATTAGAGCTATAATTAAAGTCTTTCCTGTTTTCATGTCCTCGTTACTCTCACAGTGCGTTTAATGAATTCGCTGACTTTCTTCCTTAACAGTGATGAAAGTAAACGTTTATATGGAAACTCGGTGGGGTTTTTTGTTTTTGTTTTTTGGGCAAGGGGTCATTTTGTTCATGTTCTGATGTCTAAAACTCTAATATGACTGATTTAAGAGAACTTTATTCCAGCACTGTACTCTCTCTCTCTCTCACACACACACACACACACACACACACACCCCTCACAGTGAAGTGACGTTAATAAAATCAGAACCATGCTGTTATGAAGGAAAAGAGAATTTGATATTTCAGGCTGTTCTACATTTAATGACAATTTTATTCTGTAACTTGTTTAGGTTTTTAAGATATAATTATATTAATGTGCTGTTTGTTTGTTTACATTCTGTACACTTCAGCACTTCTTTCTCACGCACAGGTTGCCAGATCGGATCAACTCAAACTGACTCATACCTTGAAACAGAAATATCTGTAATAATCACCGTTCCTGTGTGTGATTATAATAGAGAATATAAAAATAATTCTCAGATGAAGTTATGAGTAAAAAACAGCAAATGTGTTGGTGGCTCCAGTCTGCCAACTCTGAGCTTAAAAACTACAACTGTTTTTTGTTTTGTTTTTTAATATTCCCTATGGGGTTTTTTTTGGTTTTGTTTTTTCCAGTTCATGTTAAAAATGTCAAAGCAGCGTCCTGAGAACTGCAGGAGATGTTCATGGTGAATAAAAAAGAAAATATATTTTTAACATTTTATGAATTTTGTCTTTTTTTATTGTGTGTGAAATTATGACGTGATCTAAACAAGTGAAGTATTTGAAAAAATTATCAGAAAATCAAACATCATGGAGAAATCCAGATTATATGAATATGCAAATTCTAAAAGCCCACCCCTTCACACTATATTAAATGACCTGTATTTGCATACTTGGCCATGATTGGCTCTTATATTTTGTGATGCAACAACATTCCAGTGCCACATGTTCATGATTAAATATTCAAAGTTGTACAGAATTTTTTTTTGGACTAAAAAGAGAATAACCTCATCAGATGTTGGTGAAGTGATGAGAATAAACCACGAGAACTTGGAGTTGATTAAGCACCAACGCTTTATTTAAATCGATTCCAAGCCACAGAACAAAACTCATCATCTGCATGACACGGTATAAAAACACACATTAATGGTGCTGTAAGAAACACTGCAGTGTGCGGGTTAATAACAGGGTTACTTCACTTTTAAACACGTCTGAGTTCCTGCGATCAGCACACCACACCAATCAACAAGCTTCATGTTGTAGAAAGTTCACTCTTAAAGAAAAATGAACTGGTGTGTGTGTGTGTGTGTGTGTGTGTAAGGCTGATGTGTAAAATTAAAGCTGACATTAAAAGGTTTTTCCAAGTGAACAAGCGAGACATCATCAGGAGTTGAATTTGCTTTTACAGTGAAGTGAATCAGTGTGTTCTCACTCGTGCAGTGTTCCATAGGTTTGACCTTGACCCCGGCGTGTTCTCCTGCTCTATGCGGTTCTTTAACCGGGTCAGAACACTACCGCGTTTGAGGACGGCGATTTGGATCTGCTTCTGAATGAACCCTAGTGAGAAACCGATTCGACTCTGAATCGACTCACCTGCAGGAAGTGAATCAAACACGCGGTGTGTTGTGGAGATTTTGACGGATGAACAGAACAAAGACAATAAACACTGCAGATGTGACACACAGAATGTTTGAAACTTGGGTGAATTTTGTTTGTTTACATGTCTCCATCGCTGAATTTCTGACTAAAGAAGTTTAACAAGGACATTCCCAGCCCTTCGCTAAAAGGCGAAAGTAACCTGACTAGCAAACGAATCAAAAGCACCGACTCCGACTCGATCATCTGATGTCTTTATTTGATTAGCTGTGTTCCCTTGGGGGTGGTACCGAGCCTTACGATTGGCTGTGCTCCCTTGGGGGCGGTGCTTGGCTCTTCTCGGTCGGTCCCTCCTCTCTCACTTCCGCGTTGCTCTGCGCGTTCACACTACACGTTTACGTTTAAGGCAAATTCCTTAAAAATAAATTTCACCCAAAATACAAAACAAAACATCATATTGCCGTAAACTAATTCTTCAAGTAAAGAGGGACACAAAACATCCACGGAGGTTTAACCTTCAGAAATCAGGTGTTTAAGGGACACGTTTTCATTTGTAAACTTCTTCTGTGCTTAAAGCCGCATGTGCATCAGATTTTTATTTTCCAAACTTTTTAAATCTAAAACGAGAGGAGCTGTGTTTCTTCTTCTCTTTGAAATGTTTCTGATGTGAAACACTCAGGAAACTGAAGTAGCTGCTGAAATAAATTTCCCTATTGGATTAAATAAATGAATAAATCAATAATACATCCTGTATTTTATCCTAATGCATGCAGCACAATGTCTCTTCTGCACCCATTTTTTTTAACTGTATCTCAGTAATTAATTAACAATGCCCATCAATTGAACGCTGGATTCATTTCCACCAGAAGCTCAGTGATTGGTGGAGATTTTTTAAATTGATGCACAATCAGGCAGTGTGAGATGTTGCCATAGCAACAACAAATGCGCTATGAGTTTTCTATTGATACAGAATAGGCATAAAAATGTTGCTAAATTAATTTGCTCTTTTTTTCCTGGATATTCATGTAAGATTGCACAAACTGTATGAAAGAATCCAGCAGCTGCGTTATTTTCTGTTATTAGAACATATATAATTAATGTCTTACTAATTATCGACACACTCCTACATTACACTACTAGACTGGGAATAATTGAGAATAAAGAGAGGAAATAAGTCCTGAGCTTGACTTTTAAACATGTCCCACTGTGCACAGAGGGGAAAAAACAAATCAAACAGAAACTCACACATTTTATTAACCGCGTAACTCCGGTTCCTGTTCTAGTGCAAAGTTCAGCCAGGTAAGTGTGGTACTTTTTCGCTTCACGTCAGACGTTTCTGTTTGAATGTGGCTCAGTGGAGACGTCTAGACGTTTACAAGTCCCATCCTTCACACACACACCTGCTGCTTTTTAATCCATCACTACACCTTTGCTTTTTTTTGGCAACTCGTTAAAGGCAGTGCAAAGTCATGTGTACGTCGTGCGACTACACCGCCGACTACACCGCTACATCGACTACACCTAATTATTCACACACACAGCCATGAGATGAGACGAAATGAGATGAGACGAGATGAGACGAGACGAAATGAGACGAGACGAGACGTCCACACCCGGTGAAGATCCATCTCCTCTCTGAACTCTTACAACAATCCAACACACGTACTGATAGAGCGCTTACAGCTCCATGGATCAAAGTGCGCAAAAAGAAACAACTGTTTTAGGAATCAAAGAGGAATTTATTTTCAGTTGGTTTACCTATTTATATGACTTATTTTTTTTTTTAAATTGAAAATCAGCTCCTCACACTCGCCTCTTCGTCAGGACGTCAAATGTTTGACATCAGTTATTTGTTATTCTTTATTTTAATTATGTTTATTTTTCGTTTATTTTCATTCTACTTTTATATTTTGCATTGCATATGCACTTCATATTTTATTTCGTATTTTCTATATATATTTTATATTAGTAAGCATATTTTGGTCGGGTAGTTGCAAAATAAGAATTTCATTACCCAATAATAACCGCTGTGTCTGTTATTGTGTATATGACAAATACGCATCTTGAGTCTTGAATCATTTAAGTGCTTTTCTGGCAAGTGAATTTTTTTAATTTGGAAGAAAAAACATTTTTACAAAACGACAGGAAACTTTTTAAAAGCAGTCACTTCCTGTCTGATTGTAGAAAACTTATAACATCAGTCTGTGGGGTGAGTGTGAAAGCAGCCTTACGGATGTCACTAATCCCCTTTTCAGTGATTCCATCATTATTTGTTCTTCAGATTTGTAATATTTGTCTGTTTTAATCATCTCTGTTGTTGGACGATAACAACATGCTGCTTACGAACTCTAAAGCAGTACACCACGACCTGACTTTATAGTTTGTTAGAAAGAATTAGACAATTTTCAAACTTGTAAATTTTTAATTTGTAACTTTAAAATGAAGGACTGAGCCCAGGAGCTGTGATGGATCCAAATCCGACGTCTTTCAGAAGATCAACAGACGTGCTAATCTTTTCTTTTTTTCAATATCACAAGATAATAACTTTTATCATTCAAATTATTTTTATGCCATTTTGATTGGCTGAGCGAACTGCAAATAACTGCCTACAAATAATACGCACAAATAATACCTGTCAACACGGCTCAATTTCCTTGTTATCATTTGACTCATCGCGTGAACTTTATAATCAGTATGTCAAAAAGAAAATTTGAATGATAAAACAATTATTGAACTCAGTTTTCACAAAATATCGTGATTTGTTAGTATCTGCCTTCGGCATCAGTAAATAATTAATTGCTTGTTTGCCAATAATAAATTACGATATTTTGTTCAACCTCGTCCAATAATTGCTTAGGATCCTTCATCATCATCATCATCGGGTGGAAAAACAGCTTCAGCATCTTGCTGGTGAATAGAATGATCTGATGTCCTTGATCGAGGATCTCAAATTTGACTAAGAATAAATAAATTGTTCTTTACGCTGCCTACCCAGGTGACTTCCTGCTAAATATAATGGCACGTCAGCACGTATCTGTGTGTGGACTTAAAAACATGAAATATCTCATTGTAACTGGTATCTCTGACAGTGTCAGGTCGCTACCTGGCTTGCTGATGAGTTTTACTCAGACATCGATCATATAAAAGGCTTGATGCTGAGTTCCTCATGTCGGGGAATCAATTTGACCACGAAGCATGCAACATTTTACTCTAATCCATCTCCGCATTCACATTAACACGTTCACACTCAACAAACCCTCACATCGCTGTTCATTTCTTACAAAAGTGCACCAACATTCTCATTTTCCAATGATGTGCTGGAGTAAACGCTTGAGGCTGGGCGATACGATACAATGATATGATACTGATCTTGTGATACAATAACATCTCAGTGACTAAGTATCGTTATTATCATCATCAGGTGTCTGTGACTTTATAGACCCTTTGTGATTTGCTGTAAAATCTAACTGGACATTAAAAACAGTTTCATTTCCTGAAATATTTAAATTTATAAAAATTCTGGACAAAAATATCTCAACCCTACAGTTAGCAAAACCTCCGCAAAACTCTTCATCGCGATACACACTGTGTATCATGAACCTGTCCTGAAGTATTGTGGTGTAATATTTTTAACCGTATCACCTGCCTTTAGTCCTCAGTTTACCAACATTCAGCTTAATTGTTTATTAAATATGCGCAAAATAGGCCTTAAAATGATCTTACTAGTTTTGGATAATTATAGAAACTCAGTGTAAAAAATAATAATAACACTTAAAGCAACAGAAACTAAAACACATTACAAAATGACAGTGATACTTATAGACGATACAGCAGCTTTTAGCTATTTTTAATCCGAAGCTCAGAAAGCTGGACAGGCCACGCCCACTCGTTTCATCCTGACTCATTTCGACGCAGTGTAAATCTGTGACCCTGTGTCATTTTAGCATTCTACAGAGCATTGATACTATCGATACAATATAAGTACTGATTATTTCTCTTTCGTACGTGTGAAGTTGAGGTATAATGAGCTGAGAAATATCAAGCAGTAAAAATAGTGCAGTAGTGTATCGTGTAGTAAATAGTGCACCAAAAATACAATACACCAAAAAATAAAGCATAGAAGGCTTTTGTGTAACTTTATGTAGAAGGGAAAGGGGCAGAGCCAGCAGAGGGCGCTATATTTTTACGCAAATAAGAAAAGAATGAAATCTGCGCTCCTTTTGTTTACTTCAAATGCCGTTTCTTGCGATAAACACTCACTTAGGGCTCCAAGACCAACAAGGGGGTGCCATAAGTTTTTAAAATTGATATGCAAGGGGGGGAAAGCACACTTGTCGTCCATTTGGTGAAACGGTTTACATATCAGGCAGTTGTAGGGCGCCCCCTTGTGGTGTGAAAGGAATAGAAACTTCAATTTATGCGGCAAAATTAGTTAACGCAAATGATGAACAGCAAACGAGGACAAACGTGAAAAAATGATTTAAAAAAATTAATGCTTAAAAATGTAATTGAATTTGTTGCATTTCTTGTAATTTCTCGAAATGGGAAAAGCTACTGGCGCGCGAGCTTGTAGCTACGGTGAGCTAGTTTTTAGCATCCTGTTCAGCTGATGTTTTACTGTTTACTAAAATGTGCTTTTTTTCTTTTCCCAAAGTTAAAATTTTTAAAGCAAGTTCTGTTTAGTGCAAAATGTTAGAGTTTGGTTTGAGATATGTTGACTCCAAAGTGTAGTGTGTACCATGCAGTGTGTGTGTGTATTTGAAAAACAATAAAAGAAAAGGAAAGATGGAGTTGGTTTTGGAGAAGCCCTTGAGTAGATAAATGAGTGCAGTATGTTGTCAGAGCATTCAGTCGTACTGTAATGAGAGGAAAATCACCCAAGCGCACACACTTGAACACGCCAATGCATACTTATAACGTTTATATTAAAAGCCCTTTAAATGCCGATTGTCAAGGATTCAATTTAAAAGTCGTTTTAAAGCAAAACAAGATGGAGGCAAATTAACTCAGGAACTCTTATTGACTGATAATTTTAAAAAAAATGTGTAATTGAGCACGGTTCTCATGCTTGTCTGAAATTTGGTGGAAAACTTGAACATGTCGTGCTTCTTGAGACTTGCTGAGTGAAATATTCCGTAGTGATGTTTAGTGCAAAAACGTCTCTTAATGCACAAATCCGTGCTACTGGGAATTTTCATCTTTCAGGAATTTATTTGAGACTCCTGATGTTGAGATACATGTTTGTGTATACACACACACACTTGGTTTGCTACCTTTACGAGGTATTTATATAAATATGTGTGTTATTGCACTTAGCTGAATATAAATAACAGTATTCCTAACTCTAATCAAAGACAAATAAAATGAGTCCCAGGAATTTTAGAGAATTAAAAACGCGAACGTAAACAGTGCATTTTTGATATATATTATAGTATTTTCACCAATCACTTGTGTCATGTGCCTTGTTGAAACACACGTTTGCACACATGCAGACAGTCTGCGCTGCTGTTTGATCAACAGTTCCAGCCTTTATCCTCTTGAAATATTTTTGGACAAAATTCTGCTGTCACCTCGAATAAATGGGTCGTTCTAGAATTCGGGGTACATTTCATGTCTCGGGCGGCACGGTGGTGTAGTGGTTAGCGCTGTCGCCTCACAGCAAGAAGGTCCGGGTTCGAGCCCCGTGGGCGGCGAGGGC
>JAODVO010000019.1:1660564-1670814 GCA_025400055.1 Notarius lentiginosus
TAAGTAGGCGTGGCGGGTCATAAAGGACCAGAAGTTCACTCAGGTACTGTGGTGCGAGACCATTCAGTGCTTTAAAGAAAAAAAATGTAACTATTTAACAATTATTCATCGAATATCAGTGAATAATAACAGAGAGAGATGAAATCGAGGTTATTATTCACCGATATTCCCTGAACCTGAGGCGGACAACTGTTTTAGTATAAATACACAGGTGATTATTTTTTAAGAACTTGTATTAAAAAATAATTAATTTCAATCTTCAAAAGCAGCATGTAAATGTAATAACGGCTCAGCTCAGACTTGTCACTTATCTACGCCGAGTCACATAAAAGACGTTGTTTTGAAATCGATAAAATACATCACAATTCCACCTTCCCTTTAAATAGCTTTAGACCAAACTTCATAGCATCTTTAGTGCTTTTAGGAGCAGCATTTTCTTTCATTTGTAATTCTTCCTTACTTACTGTGATGAAGTGATCAGCCGCCATTTTGCTGAGTTGCTCGAGGTGATTATTGAGAAATAGTCTGAATCTCTCGACCAATCAGAGCACACGATTTCCTGTTATCCCTGCTGTATTTATATTATAAACATACAAAGTACAGTATGATGTTCTTTAGTTAATAGTAAACTGTAATGGTTGGCAAATTGCTGAAGTGTAGGAGGAATAAAACACTTGGGGAGATACTGTTGTCGGAAAATAATGAACTTTGGGTCTAACTCTGCTTTGTAACAAAACCCTATTGATTAGTTTCCTATAACAGCAAAACATGGAGTGTTTTAGTGAGCCCTGCATCATCCATGTTTTTAGCTCATTTAAAACTCATTTAAAAACTGTTAAGTCAATTGCTGAACATCAGGGTGAAGTGTAACGAAGCGGTGAAATAAAATGATTGAAATCATTTCCAAAGCACAGCATTTGTCCAGAAATGAACAGACGACATAATCCATTATGAACATACAGAAGCGGGATTAACATCACAGAGGATTAACATCAACATTAATAAACAGCTCTTTCTGTCATTTCTGCCAAATGTATACATATTGTGTGTTTTATGTGATAATTATACAGTGGATTGTGTTGTATATGGATTTTACCATGTATTACCAGAGTATTGGCCCATAGTGATGTTATTGAAAAACTAATGCTATCTATGACTTTCATAAACCAGTGTTATGAGTCGTGAGTTACTAATGGGCTAATGTGTTTCAGTGTACTAACAGCTGAAATGTATTTGACTGACAAAACTTTTGCAGTGATGATGGGAAAGAATCATACTGCATGCACATATAAAAGAAGAAGATCATCCTGTTGTCTGGTCCCCTTTAACTCCAGCACGGTCGTGACGTCACTCCAGGCCACTCAGGGAGCTCGCTATATTTAGAGCTGCATCTTCTGGTGAACAGAGATCTCACACACCACAGCTTGGATGCTGAAAATTTCATCCTTCCCAGTTTTGTCATCTGTGATCACAATGACGCTGTATTTATCCCAGGTTAAGATGAACTTCCAGTTTCCTCTCAATATAACAGAGTGGTGCATAAAGCTGTTCACTCGACAGTGAAAATTCAGTTGATGTCAAGGTCAGGAATTTCAGATTAAAATGAAAGGTTTTTTTTTTCTTTTTCATTTCACAAGATGTGTTTGGTGTGTGAAGTTTGCAAACTAGTCAGAGAAGATAAAAGTCTCCAGTTCAGGGTCTAGTTGTAGTTGTACTAAATAATGTTACTGAAAAAATCATTTTCACTCAAATACTGGTTGAAAGGATGTCCAAGTCTGAAATGGACATCATTCAATTAGATGATGTATAGAGAGGGCGTGGCTTTCGAGGAAACCTACTGTTTGTGAATGTTGCTATTTTTCTACTTTATATTGTGAACCAGCGCTACATATTGTTCCCAAACTACCATGGGTTCTGCCATTTTGAGAAATGTGAGATCACAACACATCATGTAAGCCATTAATGAGAAAGATGAACCCAAGCGTTAAACAATAAAATACCATTTATTGAGAATATTAAAAAATAAATTATCTGATGCCAGTAAGACAACAATGATCTGTACTATGAGATGCCATAACACATACAACCTACCGGATGGATGATCCTGCCCTGATGACAAATAGGGATTTAAATCTAGATTGCTTTCTACCTTTAAAAAGTTTGAAAAATAACACAAACTAATATCCCGTACTTTTACTACAGCTCATATGCTTATATTCCGTGTAAGTTTAGTATATTAGTGTTAAAATCATTTTAATTAAACCACAATTAAAAACCAGATTCCTTTAACCACTTTACGATCTAGTTTTACACTCCAAGCGGCACGGAATCAGCGTCAGGACGTTATCACTGCATCGTGTCTTTAAAACTAATGTTACATGCTGTTAATCAGGAGACAGAAACAAACCTACAGTTACGGCTGCGTTACTGATGTGACAGCAACGAAAGTACGCTAGGTATTTACAAGAAATGTAAATCTCCTTCCTGCTCTTTTATGTCCAAAATTCAGCACAGTCTGGCGCAAAGTGTATTGTGGGTAATCTGTACCAGATTGTTTACATCATATCAACACTAACCTAATGCACTGTGAGATTTCTGACCATTATCTGTTATGCTTTTAGACATGATGACAAAGTGAGAAAACTCCCTAATGCACTATATAGTGGATTCGGAGGTGGGTTTGGAAAAGTATTTTCATGATCTGTGCCTGTCAGTACCAAGGAAGGGGGCGTGGCCTCTGTGCCTACTAGCCTATTACGGATCAATTTAAATTTTATATCTGTAAATCTGCTTTATGACTATGTCCATGGTTAAAAGCCTGATGCAAATACAATTTTCCTGAATTGAAAGTTCGTCCCAGAGAAAGAGAAGTGTCACTCTCAGTAAAAGGTGTGGCCTTTGTTTATATCAGTCCTAATAAAGGAGGTGTGGCCTCTACTTGTGTCAGTCCTAATATGGGCTCAGTAAAAGAGGTGTGGCCTTTATTTTGTCAGTCCCAGTAAAGACGACATGGACTCTGTGTGCGTATCAGTCTCAGTAAAAAGGCGTGGCCTTTGTTTATGCCAGTCCTAAAAGAGGTGTGGTCTTTGTTTGTCAGTCCCAGTAAAGACAATATGGACTCTGTGTGTGCCAGTCTCAGAAAAAGGCGTGTCCTTTGTTTCATCCCAGGGATGGAGGTGTGGCCTCTGTGCCTGTCAGTCCAATGAAAGGAGGTGTGGCCTCCATGCCTGTCAGTCTCAGTGAAGGAGGTGTGGCCTCCGTGCCTGTCAGTCTCAGTGAAGGAGGTGTGGCTCCTGTGCCTGCCAATCCAAACTCAGGAGGCGTGGCCTTTGGATCTGTCAGGCCAGTAAAAATAGGTGTAGCCTCTGTGCCTAAGAAAAGTCAAATGTATTACTGCATTTTTTCATGAGAATTATCGTGTGTGTGTGTGTGTGTGTGTGTGTGTGTGTGCGCACTGCTTTACACAGCTATTATTGTATTGCACTGCATTGTATTGCAGCAAAAACACCTCTACATTGTATGGTATGTAATCATGGATTTTTTAAATGTGTCTGTCATACAGCAGATCATTAATCTTGTATCGAGACACGCCCCCTGGGTGACCTGCAAATTCACTGAACTGTACAGAACTCAGACCATTCACAACCAAATCTGATCTACAACACACATCTTCATCCAGCCCATGACTCACAGTAGAGGAACATTCTAACACTGGACCTGTGATGTGTTAACTACATAAGACAGTTTTGGGAAAGCGGGTGTGAAAATCTCCAGAGGGTTCGAGTCGTATGAGACCTGAGTTGAGCAGCAAGGCAACTTCTGGCTCCTGCTGGTTTCCCTTTACGGGTCGTCTTTGGTGCTGGCAGGGCTGCTGCTCTGGTGGGACGCGTTTAAGCCTCGTCTGTCTGATGCTCGGCCCTCCGGCTCTGCAGGGAGGAGAAGAAATTACTTTTACACATTGTTCTTTACATCCATCTTGTCAGAAACTGAAAATGAACAGAACAAAAAATGATGCAAGCTTGAAATGAGCACAGAACAAACTGTGAAAACAGAAAACGCCCAAAATGTCTAATTGAAGGGCATAAATTGTTTTTCTGTTGTTTGCGGTTCAGTGTAATCCTCCCTTCCCAGTAAACCAGAGCTACTTGGTGTTCATTTGCCTGATTGGCTCTTTTAATAACGATTGCCTGTTTTCAAGAAAACATTAAAAGTTTCAGACTGACAGTTTTTACAATTTGTCTGCATGTTTAATCAAATAAAAGTTTTATAAAAGTTTATGGTGACCTTCAAAATAACTGTTCAGAGGCACAATATCTGATTATTTTTTTTTTTACAAATTTCTATATATAATAGTTTAATTAGGTATTTTTAATTGAGAAGCCGCCTCTCAATATCAGTCATCATGCTTAGCATCATCAGCTTTTAAATGTAAGTGCTATAAATATATCCTATTTCCATTTTTTTCTTTTCTTTCTCAAGACACATTTCTTGCCACTTATTATGAACTAAGAAAACATCAAAAGAAGTGAAAGATGGTGACATGTAACTGTAAAGGTGTAATGGTTTTTTTCGCTCATTAGTCTTATCTTAGCTAATGCCTGCTCCGCTGATAATCAATAATAATAATACCTTAAAAGAAGATTAAGGTAATAATGACATTGAGCTGGTCCTCATAAGGCCACAAACATGAAGAATGTGTTTGTAAAAAGCAGCATAAATATGAACTATTAGTTTTATTGGCAGCACTGTGAGGATCATGTATTTTGATTTCTCCAGTACCTTCAACACATTCCTGCTGCAAGAGAAGCTCCTAAAGATGCAGAACGACACCTCTATGACTCCCTGGATTATTGACTACCTGACAGACAGAGCACAGTTTGTGCGACTGAGGGGATGTGTGTCTGAACAAGTGGTTAGCAGCACAGGATCACCACAGAGAGACGGAACTATACCATCACCTTTCCTCTTCTCGTTGTATACCTCAGACTTCCAGTTCTGTCATTTGCAGAAAGTCTGAGACGATTCTGCAGTTGTGGGGTGTGTCAGTGGTGGACAAGAAACTGAGTACAGAGAACTGGTAGAGCACTTTGTGGCATGGTGTTGGAACAAGCACCTCCTCTTAAATGTGGCCAAAACAAAGGAGATAGTTATGGATTTTTGGAAGAGGACCAGGTTGAACACAGTGTACATTCTGGGAGAAGAGGTGGAGATGGAGGTGGTGGAGGGATACAGATACCTGGGTGTTGACCTGGATGACAGACTGGACTGGAAATGCAACACTGAGGCTGTCTACAGGAAGGGACAGAGCAGACTCTAGTTCTTGAGGAAGCTAAGGTCCTTTAATGTATGCAGCAAGATGTTGCACAACTTTTACCAGTCTGTTGTTGTGAGTGTAATTTTCTCTGCACTGGGAGACGAGACTTAGTGTCTGAGTGGCATTGCACATGGTACATTTAAAAAAAATTTTTTTTAATGAATTTCTGCTTTATTTAATTATTTTATTCTATTATTTTATTTCTAGTTGTCAAAGTAGTTTGTATAGAGACATATATCTCATCTCATCTCATTATCTTGAGCCTTGTAAAAAATTTTAACCGACCTCATTGTTGGTTTTATGTAAAGATGTGTGTTTTGTGATTGTTGTGAATTTGCTGCTGCAACACTGCAATTTCACTTTGGGGATCAATCAATCAATCTAGCTAGCTAGCTAATTGACCAATTATTAGCCAAAAGAGCTGTTATATTGGTGTGTAAATCAACACAAACACAAGCAGAGAGGAAAACTACGCGTGCAAACCCCAAACCCTGAATAATTACTTCTTAATAACCCTCCAGTCTTATAGTCTCCAGAAAGACAACAAAAAATCTAAGGCATAGCATTTAGGAAAAGTACAAACAGTGCAGTTTAAAGATAGTTTAACAAACTTATTCTTTTTTTCTTTACTAGATGAGGACTGATTACTGTTAAAAAAGCAGAAAAATCAGATACAGCCATAGTGAATAAAATAAAATAAAAAAAACCTATGAAGTTTGAACAAATGCAGAATAAATCTCTGATCTGCTCCAGATAATCCTGACCTGCGAAAAACTACTGCAGGAATCATACGGGTGTTTTGTTTTTTATTATTCATTTTCACAAATTGTAGGGCGGTATTTAGAGCTGTCAATCAAACTTCTTTCCAGTGCTGAAAGTAAACCGAGCCAATCCAGGGATCTTGTGTAAGATGAGACTGTGGAAGAGAGAGAGGACGAGCGAGAGAGGTTTGCAGAAGCAGGATGAGTGACAGTCACAGTGAAACGATGTCCTGGTGTTTTGTGTTTTATATTTTTGCGTTCAGAGCGTGAAAGTAAGAGATGTGAAGAAATTGAAGAAGACATGTTACTGAGTTCATCTTTTCCTCATTAAGCTTAAGGGAGGAAAAGAGGAGGAAATAAAAGAGACTGCACCCTTCCCCGGCCCACGCATTTTATTTTTACTCCGTCTTTCTATGAGTCAATGCGACGCCCTTCTCACTCCGGCCCACTCGTTCGCCCCCACTCTCTCCTCATCCATCCATCCCGCCCTCTGCTCACACATTTCTCATGAGCTTTGACGTCAGAGAGGCAGGGGGGGAGCTCCAATTTACCGCCCACACGCTACTTCCTGTGGCCCCAGCCGCCCATGCAGCATTCTCTCTCTCTCTCTCTCTCTCTGTCACTTCCTCCCCCCTCCACCCCATGGTGACATCGCATTACAAAGGCGTTTGCATCTCAGAGGCTGCAGTTTTAATATAAGCACACACACATTAAAGCTCTCCCTGTTTCTGCTGAACAGTAGCCTGGAGAATTGCTATACCCAAAATAAAGCTATTTAAATAAGCCCTCTGCTGCTCAACCATCATTTCTCCTAACTTAAAAGTCACAAGAAATGTGGTAGAAAATGTCACGTTATGTAAAAATCTTTGTCTGATACCAAACTTGTGTTCTGTTTAACATCCGGCCAAGTCTGAACAAGAAAAGTAAGACAGAAATGTGATAAATCTCTTAAACAGAAGCTGAACTAACTGATCACACTCGTGGGTGTGGCCTAATATTCTAATGAGCATGTGTGCATGACAGCCCTCTGTCTGAGACTCCGCCTGTGACACTGCTGAGGATTGTTCAGCCGGACCATGTACAAACTGACTGTGAAAGCATTAGCATAGTGACGACAGTAAGTTAGCTTTCCTCACTTTGGCAACTTTCACATTTCAGTTCACTTTGCTTGCTAGCTTGATTGGTGAGGTTTTTTTTTTTTTCTAGGTTTCTCCCGAATTTAGATGTGTCCAATTCCCAGCCACCAGACATGTCTTCCCTATCACACAACAGCTACCAACCAGGGAGGGCAAAGGTCATCATGTGCTTAAGATAAGATAAGATAAGATAAGATAAGATAAGATAAGATAGCCTTTTATTATCCCACAAGGGGTAATTTACATTGTTACAGCAGCAAAATATAGAAAGAAAGGCGGTGAAGGAGTAGTGCAAAAAGTACTAAGTATGAAATAAACTACAAATGTAAAGATAACATTTACAAATTTGCATAAATTAACAGGTCTGCAGATATACAGTTAACATAAGTGTATTACACAGGTGCTTCCTTCCTGACATGACGTCAACCTGCTTATCCAACATTATGCGACAGGGAAATGCGATCTGCCCACACCCATACATATTAGCTCTCAGATGCCCATGATTAACGACTGTTGCTGTAATTGACAAAGGAGGCACAGAACACAACCCCTCCCACCCTGCCCTGAGAGTACGGCCAATTTTGCTCTCTTGATCTCCTGGCCGTGGATGGCTGCGACATCATCGGGGTTCAAAGTAGTGACCTCTGGATGATAGAGCAAATTTTTTTCTGTCAATTTTCCATTGCTAATTTGATTTTGCTCACCCACCAGGTTAACTTTTAAGCACCAGTTAATTTTGCTTACTCACTAACTATTTTCCTTTGCTAGGTTAACTTTCATTTTCATCTGCTTGTTTGCACTCTTGCAATCTAGCGAGCTTTCAGTCACTAGATTGCTTTTGTCATTCAGTTAGCAGTCACTCTCTCGTCCCTTTCCCTTCAGTCCCCAATTTGCTAGTTTGCTTTTGCTTGCTATGTTAGATTTTTTAAATCGCTAATCAACTGGCTATATTATCTTCGATTCCAAGTTAGCTTTGACTCGCTGAGTTGAAGTTTTGAGGGTGGAGTAGACACAAGCTTTAATTAAGATTAGCCACGCCCACTCGATATTAAAATGGAATGTAAGAGACTCACTGGCTGTTTGTGAACCAAACAGAACTAATATCATGTAGAACAGAATTCACCTGAAGTCTGTCTCTTCTCTGACCCTAGGCTGACCTTGGCTGCGTGGTCACGTGACACCATTCTAGCCAATCGTAGGCCCTCGTCCATGAGTGTTTGCTGCATGAGCTGGCGACTCCAGGTGACAGGGCCGATGGTGTCGGCGAGGGGACGGGGGGATGACGAGGGGAGGGAGTGAGGCCCTACATCTATCAGGACACACACATACACATACACACACACAGACAGAATGATGCTCACACACACACTGTAGTTCATCAACATGATTATTTTTCATCACAAACGGATGGTGGACATGATATTTACAAAAAAACAACATGAAATATAAGACAGTGACGTGTCAGAGTCTGGCATAGAAGTTCTGAACATTAATTAGACATGTGCTGATAATTTGTTCTACGATTTATTACCGTTACCATGGAGACAACATACTAAGAATAAAAATAGTTCAAGCAATTTGGTCGTAATTTTATACCCTAATTTTTAAATGTGAGAGACTACAGGCTAAATGTTTCATTTCGCAGAAAGCACACCAGCACAAATACAGAAGAATTAGGCAGAAATAATTTTTTTTAGTTTTTAGTGTGCTAATGTTTTTAAAATGAATTTGGCTTCATTATATTTTTGTCTACAAGTGATTGAAATTAACACTTTCAATTTCATCACAGAAATTTTTCATCTCGTTTTGTTTTAATAGATTTCAGCAACAAATTTAAACCAAATTAAAACTATTTCTAATGGCCCTGACAAAATGAAAACTGCTTTTGTGGTCCAAAAATGTTTTAAAAGTTCTTCTAACAGCCCTGACTGAATCTCTAAAGTACTTCTCATGGTCCTGACCAAGTTAAAAGCTTGTCTAAACTTCCTGAGTGTATTAAAACTACTTCCAACAATCCCGGCAAAATTAAAACTAAGTGTTGAATTCACAATGTATAGAAATGTACTGAACTGTAAAAATATATTTAATATAGGTATATTGATCTAATATTTCTTATTAGAATATTATAAAACAAATATAGACGACATGCAAAATTATTTGTGCATAAAATATTGAAATTTCAAACTCACACTTAGTAAAGATGTCAAGAAATAAGGTTAATTATCTTATATTTATTTTAGAACAATCTCATAATGAGAATTATTTGATAAATTTGCTTATATTCAAGATAATTTTTAATATCATATGTCATAAATGTTGTAAACAGTTATGATAAAAGATTAGACAGTTCCCACAAAATAATAAAAATCATATCAGCACATGCCTGGGTACAGCAGTGAACTATTCCTTCAATGTATTTTATTATGAGTGGAATACAGTGGGTTTTTACCGTGAGATAAACTGTCCAGACTTTCTCCTGACAGACTGTCGTCGTCTGCCGCTGACCTGAGGCTGCCCTGAATCGCTGCGTCAGCACTTTTCAATCCACATATCGGGTTAATACTGTCTGAATCTGTGACCTGAAGAGAAAACACTCGTTAGTCAGTCGCAGGGTTTACATCATGGCTGGGCAATGTGATGATGCGATATCGATATCATGATAAATTACCAAAGGACATGAACTAGATGTTATTTTATGTTTTTGGGAGACAGACTGCTAAAATGGCCTACTTAAAAATGAGGTAATTGATTACTTTTTTTTAGAACCTGGGTTTCATAATTTTAATAAATTGAGCAATAATAATATACAGTATTTATAATAGTAAGAGTATTAAACTAACCTCGAGTTTGATTCTTTTCGGAGCATTGCTGTTGTCCGTAAAGGAATTGGTACAGTCCTCAGGGTTGGTCCTAAAACAACAGAGCAGAATAATAATAATAATTATTATTATTATTATTGTTGTTGTTGTGGGCGGCACGGTGGTGTAGTGGTTAGCGCTGTCGCCTCACAGCAAGAAGGTCCGGGTTCGAGCCCCGTGG
>JAODVO010000019.1:1804653-1816132 GCA_025400055.1 Notarius lentiginosus
CTGGACTTGCTTGAAGATTCTTCAAGAATCTTGAAGCAAGTCCAGTTGCTCTTTTCTACCAACCACAGTTTACTCGATCAAATAACGTTTATCGGATGGTTACACACCCTGTGATGATTTTTGTTTTTGGGTAAACTGGCCTGTTATGGTCCATCATATAGAGCAGCTTCTTTTAGTTTAGCCAGTAGCTTGTTAGCTTCGAGGTTAGTATGCATGTTTCAGCCATACTATTCCAGCAGCCAGGTGTCACCATCCCTGCCCCTTTCTCCATTTATGGGTTACGCAGAGTCATGCGCTGCCAAGATGGCGACACCCGTAGCCTCCTTATTTGAGCTGTTTGGAAAGCCAATGAGTGATGTCACAGAGGCTTTGTCCATTATTTTTAGTCCATGTAACCAGGGTACCTTAACTTTTCTCCTAATGATATTTTTTCTTCTTTTCTGAATGCTATGTGCTTCTGTAGAATTGTCTGCAGGTCATTTTCCTTCAGATTATCAAAACTTGATGGTACATGGGGTAGAAAAGATCTGACATTCCTAACATATAGGATGCAAATGTATATACACGTTTATATCTACATGGCTACGTATCTTGGCCAGAGCGAGTACATACGTGAGAGAAGCGATATATGATATACATAGAGTAAGTAAATAACGGGAAGTACATGCTGTTAAATGACACTGCGAGGAGCTGGGATATACAGGATCTTTGGCTTTAGCCATGTGTGATGACGCCGGATCTTAAACGGTAACGTCCAGCGTCTAGAAGTGAGAGACAGCATGCACTCGTATGCAGCAGGTGAGACAGACATCTGCACCCAGTCTGCCAGGTCAGCAGTTTTTTACACACACACACACACACACACACACACACACACTCTTCAGAGTTCCAGTTTGAGAAATTTTTTTTTTCCTGCCAGACTGCAGAAACTCTGCAAACTGGATTTGAGAAATAATTCCATGGCGTTAGGATTACTGCTGCTCTGAGGCGGGGTTGTATTTCATGGCCGGTCATCAGGAAATGCACCAAGAGGAAAACAAACAAAAAAGACGCTTGTATTTATGTTTAGACACCACTGGTGCCTCCCATAGCCACTCCCTCAGATGGACTCTTAAAGTGCTGATTGGCTCATTGGCGAAGGGGGTGTGTGCAATCGTGACACAGACGACAGTGAATGATTTCGGAGAGACAGACCTCATGAATGACTATGGGAGATGTGCAAAAAAAAAAAATCATGAACTGATCACCTAGATTAATGAAAGCGCTGCATTATTGTATGTACGCGCACACAATTTTTGGTCAAATATGCACTGGAGTATCAAAAACAATGTGTGGAGGAAAAACGAATATTTCCTACAGCCAAGCAAGCGTGTGCTATTTTTTTCCCCCTTTCTTCGTAGGGTTTTTTTTTTTTGTTAACTTCAGCTTTCTATTAAATTTTAACTATCCGCCCAGGTCAGTAGATCTGGCGCTTTCCTTTTCTCTGTGAATATTACTTTTTTTTTTGTTGATGTTTTGTTTCATTGTTCCCTGTGTCTACATGGCTCCCCCTGCAGGCTCGGGGTGTACCTGCCGGTCTCATGCGCTGCTTACTCATTCAGTAAAAGCTCAAGCAAACGGAGGAACAGGCAAAGTGCAGATGGCCCCTGGGCTCCCCCCCCCCCACACACGCGCGCGCGCAAACACACAGATATACTACGAGCGATAGTCCTTTTTACTGTAGGGCTTGTTCCCCAGTATGCTGTCCACCTCGTGCACAATGGACGAGGACAACTTCGGAAGGACCTGTGAAAAAAACAAAAAAGCGATTAAAAACAATTTGGGTTGAACAACACTGTGCACTGCAGAAACTCTTTCCAAGGAGCATGAGTTTACAAAAGAAGTGTTTAATACACCTGAGCCGGCGTTATACCACACTACTGTCACATCAGGTCTTGCTGATTCATTTTCTAGAACGATAATGCACACACACTCAAACACACTATCGTTTCTATAGCAACAGCTCGTTTACAGAAGGAGTCCAAAGCTGTAAACAAGTTGGCAGACAGCTTTTTTTTTTTCTTCCCCTGAAGAGTGTGAAGCTGGTGAAGGAACAACTGTTTATGCTGCAGTAACGTCACTGAGAACTTGTTTTGTGAACATAAAGTATATTTTCTTTAAAATCCATTTAATTGATAAATCGTCTAATTGTGGGTAAACTGCTGCAGTATAAGAGGAATAAAACACTTCAGGACATGCTGGACGCATCTCCACTTCACCACACCACCCCGTCACTGATTATTTTCTTTTTAGTGTGACATGGAGTGTTTTATTCCTCACATGTTACCTGGCTCAGGCGTGTTGGAGGTGGATGAGAGTCTCACTAGTCCACTTTTTCGAGTGTGCGTGAGTGAGAATAGTATTGAGAAGCAAAAGTCTTACCATGATATCCAGACAAACAGAAATAAAAGCCATTCTGACTGTGCACTTGTGCAGTGTGGCGTCCTCACCTGTAACGCGCCGATGTTCTCCATGAGCTGTTCCGTGTTGGAGGCTCCTAAGAGCACAGAGCTGACTCCTTCATTTCTTAGGCACCACGCTGCAGAGGATCAGCACATAATCACACCCGATACAACACACACACACACACACACACACACACACACACACACACACAACTCTCCCGCTCACCCACACATGTGCACATGCACAGATCACACCCCCGCCCGTCCACAACACACACAAACCTTTCTAATGCTGCAAAATAAAATAAAGCCGTTTCCAAAATTAAAACCTACTGTAGCTAACTCTACCACCCACACACACATAAAGAAGGAAAAAAAACCCAGCCGTCAGACCACACTGTTACCATGGCTCCCAATACCGGAGCAGAGAGAATGTATTGGCATCTTGTTTGAGAGAGAGAAATTGCAGCGTCAGTGTTGGAACGGAGAGGTTTGGAGTCAGAGGTGAGAGAAGTCATGTGCTGACCACTGCAGCTCCTGAAGGATGACGCACGCAACACCTCACACACACAGAGGATGGAAACTCTGTGGGGATCTGACTCCTCAAGTGTGTGACATGTACGGTGTGTGTGCCATCTGTAGCTCTTGCACACTGTATTGAGTTTGTGTAAATCGATCTTGAGAACTGCACATGATGAGCACAAATGAGATTTGCTTAGAATTCACTCTTAAATTAACCTGAATTAAACATGCATGCACCAACACCCACCCACCAGGTTAAACCCAACTTCTTTAACTTCATTCCACTATAAACGGTTATTTTAAAGTCAAAACTAATCAACAGTTCTGCACCTCATCTTCATTACTATCAAATTAAATTAGGAAAGTTATTAAGCTTATTGTTTATAATATATTTTCATTAATACAGGTGCTTATCTGTCATTTTGTGGATGTTATAATCCATTCTCACAGCGGACACTAAACACTGCTGCGAATCATCAATCAGCACCAACGCTCTCATTTCCAGGAATAAAGATTAGATAAATAACTTTACTCGAAATGCTTTACATACTGCTTTAGGGAACGATTTATAATCTTTTAGCTCATTTCCAAGTAATACTTGGGAATTTTTAAAGACACGATGAAGGCTTAAAAGGATATCCCCAAACGAAAATCCAAATTAAAACAGAAGGTTTTCAGCTGGTTGGAGTTAAATAATTAATCTAATCTGAAGTCAGTGCAGTGGTAAAGCTACATGCCATGACCCTTCTGCCTTACTGTATATATTGGCGCATCATTTATTTGAATATTAACTGGATTACAGACCAAAATGTGATCAGTACAGACGCACACAGAGGAGCAAAATCCACCAAGAGTGAGAGTGTGCATGTGTGACCGAGGGAGACAAGTGCATAAAAAAGGCAGAGAAAGTGTGAGTGAGGGACAGAAAAAGTGAGTGCGAGAGAGACAGAGACAGACAGAAAACGAGACAGAGATAGAGAGGAGAGAGATACAGAGACAGATAGAGAGAGAGAAACCATGTGAGAGAGATAGAGGGAGAGAGAGAGAAAGCATGTGAGAGACAGACAGATAGAGGGAGGGAGAGAGAGAGAGGAAAAAAAGCATGCGAGAGATGGAGAGAGAGAAAAAGCATGTGAGAGAGAGAAAAAGCATGTGACAGAAATGGAGAGAGAGAAAAAGCATGTGAGAGACAGATGGAGAGAGCGAGAGAGAAAAAGCATGTGAGAGAGCGATGGAGAGAGTGAGAAAAAGTGAGTGAGACAGAGATAGAGACAGTGTGTAAGAGCGATAGAGACTGTGCAAGAGAGAGAGAAAAAAAAGAGTGCATGTGAGACAGAGAGGAGAGAGATACAGAGATAGAGACAAAGAGAGACAGAAAAAGAGAGTGTGAGAAAGACAGTGTATACGTCTCCTCAGTTCTGTACTACAGTCCAGTGAACGTGCTCGTTTGATTTGCTCTACAGTGCAGGTGAATGGATCAGTACCGGTGCTGTTGGCTTGGTCAGATTTGTTGTGCAGAAACAGGGATTTATGGAGTTCTGGAGGAAGGGGCAGAGGCTGATGGGATGCAGGGGCGTAACCAGAACAGGGATTAAAAAAAAAAAAAAAACGAGAAGATATTTTTTTATTTCATTTTTTGAACAGGATATTTTAGGCTCCTGCTCCAGCGTTCCACTCCTCCCCGTTTTTGGTTGGAAATCTTTTAGAACAAAATGAACACACAGTAACGTTCTTTACATATAAGGGCTTATTCTGTTCACAAGAAGTCCCGGGTATAAATAAAACCAAACCAGAAATGCATTTTTTTTTTAAACACACTTTAAGTGCATTTTTATTTTGTTTCCTCAATTTTTTCCAGTCCTGAGGCAGCCTCAGAAAAACACGAGGTTTAATTCCGTCCCTGCAGAACGTTAATCAGCCTTTTCACTCCATCATTAACCCACAACATTTAGATGTGTCAAATAAACAGATCCAAAAGCACAAGTAATCAAAACTGTGGGTAAATTATGAAGCTAACTAGCACCATGTGATCGCAACAATGGCACTAGATAAGCAAATAAAGCTCCACCTCCCTTACTGAAACAGCTAGCAAGCTAAGCAGCAGTAAAACAGTGTCGTTAAAATATGTAACCTTTTCTCCTCAAGACCAAAGACAGATTTTATTCTGGGGTAAAAGAATAACAACGTATTCTTCACTGTTCTCTGACAGGTAAGTAAGACCGCCTCTTGATTCTGATTGGGTGGATTGCTGGTTGTCATTATAAATAATGACAAATTATAATTTAACACTTGCATTTGGATTTCTAAAGATATTACTATTGCCTGATTGTGAGGAAAATTTATTTAAATAAATAAAGGTTTCTAACATCACTTTTAATTAGAGGTGGCGTTTGGCTTGAATTATTGGATGTTTCATTCTGGTTACGCCCCTGCTGTGTGTGAACTGTGACACAAGGTGCTGAACACGAACACGAAAACACACACACACACACGACAGGGCTGAGAGGAGTGTTAATCTCAGGGTTTATGGGAATGGGACACTGGGAAGTTGAATCTTTAGAATGGAGGGTGATGTCAGGCTGCAGCATAGAAGCTTTAGGATAGAATCGACTAGAAGGGACGAACGCACGCACACACCAGCTTTTAACCCGAGGGTGGAGGAGTGAGTGCGTGTTGAGGGGCGGCAGAGGGAGCGAGGTTCAGGACGGACGGACAGACAGACAAAAAGAGAGAGAGCGGCAGTGTGTGTGGTTGCGTACCGATGGCGAGCTGTGGCAGCGTGCACCCCAGCCGCTCGGCGATGGCCTGCAGCTCTTTCAGCTTCGTCTGCTGACGCCGGCCCTCCTCGCTCAAGATCTTGTCCTTCAACCACTGGTAGCCCTGTTAACAACACAGCACACCTGCTCAAAAACAAGGGCCCTGTGCACGCACACACGCCGCTGCTTCTCTCTTTCTCCCTCACACACACACACACACACACACACACACTCCCAGCAGCACTTGCGTGAACAAGGGCCTGTTTTTAAACACGTGACTCTGTCTTTCCCAGCACGGACAGAACATTTCACACATTTCGCTCTGCCTGTAGAGCTTTAAAGGAGCAGTTAGGCAATTAAATAAACCTAAAAAAAAAAAAAAAAATCCCCATTTCAACAAATTTTCCTCTCCCCAAATGTAAGCGATGCATCAAACTCTATGTTCACACTAATGAGTGACGCATCAATTGCAGTTTGTCAATGATGGGCGTGGCCTGTCCTCCTCCTCCCCCCAATTTAAAAGTTAAATACATCTCTCTCAAATATTAAAGCTGTGGTTCGGCTTCATATTCGCTTTGTTCTCAGCTCAGATTTGCAAAGTGCTCTCCAGAGGCACTAACAATCTCTGCTACTCCCTTCCAAGCTTTATTTTTCTCTGTAACATTTCTATACATGTTTCATAAGATGTTTTAGTATAAATACAGAGAGGATTACAGGAAATTGGGCGTTCTGATTGGTCAAGAAATTCAGACTATTTCTCGATAATCACCACGAGTGACTTGACAAAATGGCTGCCAAATCACTTCAATGTAAGTGAGGAAGAATTACAAATGGTGAAAGAGAATGCTGTTCCTAAAAGCACTAAAGATGCTATGAAGTTTGGTCTAAAACTATTCAAAGGGAGGTGGGATTGGGATTTATTTTATCAATTTCAAAACAAAGTATTTTATGTGACTCGGCGTAGATCAGTGACAAGCATGCGCCACAGAGTTATTACATTTACATGCTGCTTTTGAAGACTGAAATAAACGATTAACACTTTTTTAAAAATAATCATCTGTGTATTTATACTTAAAACAATTATCCGCCTCATGCTCAGAGAATATTGGTGAATAATAACATCGGATTTGTCTCTCGACTCTTTGTATAATAACATCATCGACTATCATTCACCGATATTCACTTCACCTTTGGTGAATAATTGTTAAGTAATCGACAGGATAAGATGAAGGCACCGTTAGATGTTTTACTTCCAGACATTAAACAGGAACTAAAGTTGTGAGTGTGGAACTGAAGAAACCTCAGACTGCGTCATACCAAAGTTGAAACTTATAAAAGAAAAAACTCCACTGAAATTGTGTTGGTGTTGTGGTAAAACTATTTTACTGTAGTTTTGGTGAGAAAGCTCCAATAAAGGATTTGATTTCAGAGATTTTTGTCCAACATTTATAAAACTGCAAAGGAAATGAAAATGTTTTTAAAGGCCAGTCAGTCAAATAACAGTGGCTATACTTATAATAACATAACTCGAGATGGTGCAGTTGTATCGTTCAGTTCTAGATCACAGAACTACGTTAAATTTTGAGGATCAGCTACATTTGGGACGAGAGGAAAATTGTGCAAATGTGCGTTTTGCCAAACTGATTCCTTTAAGACTTTAACACACACAGACACTGATGAGTGCTCATCACCAAAGCCTTTGTTACATTTTACTCATCAAGTACATTAAATCATATTATATATATATATAAAATGTGTGTGCGTGCTGGGACAGCAGTATATAATAACTGGTTAAGATTAACAGTGGGAAGGGTCGAGTCTGTTTGATGATCCAAGCACTCATAGATCTGAAAAAAACCAACACAAGACCCATCACTGTCCAGATCACCAGCACAGCGTCGGTTGGTGTGCGAGTTCGTACAAGCAGGTGAGAGCACAGAGCATGAGCGTTGGTGTTAGAACGCTGAGGACATGGGGAGGTGAGGGACAAGGTGAACGCTCCAGTCAAGACCAACAGCGATACGATGGTGCATGCCACCTCACTCACTCACACACTTACACGCACGTGCGCTACTGCACTGGACAAATTCAGGATGTGTGCGCGCGCGCGTGTGTGTGTGTGTATAAAAGATCAGCAGGGCCTAAATGTCCTCCTCAGAGTTACCACAGAGACACAGTCACATGACAAAAGTGCTCTGAAGGCTCATGCCACAATAACGACAAGAACATTCACAGACAAACACATCCACAAACACCCAAAAACACCCAAAGCTAGAACCTGGAAGACACGAACACATCTGTTAGAACACCGACACACAGAACCACGATACAAAGCCACAAATGTTGCAGAAATCTAGAAATAAAAACATGGCGGGACAAACGGACCGATAGGAAACGGAGTACCTTGAGAGAGGCGCGAGAGTACGCAGGAACGCCACTGTCGTATTTCCCTGAGATGATCCCACAGGCCAGCGGGGACCACGTCATTGCCCCTACACCTGAAAAACACACACACACACACACACAACTGTTTTTCCTCCATGGAACATTTTGCTTCCTCAGACCAGATGAAAATGAGAAAATTCATCGTCCCCTTATGTAACGCGTTCCGCAGCTGGACCTTGAGAGTTCCTTCATACACTTACACCACTTTTCCATCATTCACCTGTTACTGACGGTGTATTATTATACCACCCGCCCTAACAACCAGAAACATCAACAAAATCACATAACAGTAGTGAGCTGCAAAACTAAAGAAAATCCCACCTCGGTAGACCGAGCTAGTTCACCAACATCAGGATTATTTACGTTAATGCGAGATGAGGAAATAATCCAGCACTGCGTTCGTTTTTATGCTGCACCAAGTTTGTTTGTTTGTGTTTCACCAAGTAGCAACAAGCCACAAAAATAATGATAGGTTTTGAAAACCCCCGATATATTTCAAGTGAGTAAGGGATACAAGTATAAAACTTACTCAGTGTGGTGTGATGAAGCAGAGTTACTGCTGATTATTTTCCTATAACCACGCAGTGTTTTGCTCCTTTTATACCACCAATTTTTCATTAATTATTATAGAATGACATTATATTCATTTATAGACAACATGAACATTAAATCAGCTATAAGCAGTCACTCCTTCACCAAACAAACGTTAGACACAAGATGATCAGGAGAGGATAATCCTCTTCTGTTTGTCAGTTATGACGCATTTTTCCAGATAACTATAACGCGACTGCGGTTTACATCATGCTAATATTTTTCAATTTGGGTTTTTGTACAATCAACCCAAGAGGCTCGCTAACGTAACTTACAGCAAAACACTTACCGATCTTATGGAAGAGCTCGGGCAGCTGCACTTCGACCTTCTCTCTCTGGAACATGTGATACTCTGCCTGCTCACAGATGGGGGGGATCTGGTTAAACTGCCGTGCCACGGAGTACGCTTCCTGCAAACACCATCAGGAACACTTTCAGGTGCTGACTGTTCCTGAGCACGCAGATAGGATTTCACTCCAGTTGATACACACAGGTTGGTGAACATGCTGGAGGAGGCTGAAATCGTTCGGTCTGATTCACAGTGTTTTGGGAGCCTGATAAATTCAACATGACATTTTCACGGCATTGAAGCAGCAAGTGCCATTGAATGGGCATGTTTCAAAATGCCCTCACCGAGGAGGATTTGTGCCTCTTAGGAGCTCCTGCTGACTGTCCTGAGACATCCGGTAACGTTGAGGAGGTCAGACAGGAGGCGCGAGCTAAAGTGACTCACCATTATCTCCATGGGACTCCAGCGGGACGTGCCCCAGTACATCGCCATTCCCTGGTTGATCACGTGGGTCATCGCTCGCACCGTCTCTGCAAACCATCACAGCAGATTGAACGTCCAATTACTTATGAATCATTTCTCACCAGGAAAGAGAGAAAAGTAAAAGCGCACCAAAAGAAAGGAGATTGATTTTTTTTTTCCTTTTTAAGAAACACAGCCTTAAAGTATTTGATAGATTGCAGTAAAATGAGTTTGCAACTCTAATCAATAAATGCGTATAAAACAAACAAACAAACAAACAAAAAAACCCCAACAACCTCTAGGCTTGGGCATGAAAATCAAAAGAAGGGTGGAGCGCTGTGAAATCATTTATCATCCATTTCTCTGACAGGCACGATCAATTATGATTAAGAGTCTGATGAGGCAAGACAGATAAATACAGAGCGATTTAGTCGCTTGTACGGCACGATGGAGTACAAACAGCATATGCTCCGGGGATGAGCTGCGCGCTAATGTGCGACTTCTGTGAACTTTCAAAAGGGCATGTGGAGGGAAAAGAAGAGAAAAGAGTAAATGCGTTTCTTCTGCCTCCGTCCAAAAAGCACCAGCCAGGTTTCATTGTGTAACTAATCAGCTATGTTAAACTCCATAAGACAGAAAAATCAACAAGGTCCTGAGAGGGCCAAGTTCACACAATTCCACAGGGGACAGTTTCATCAACAACAAAAAAAGTGTGACATTTCCGTAAAAGCAAGATCTGCTTATTTTTTCACTAAAGAGCATCTTAAACACTCGCTCTGAGTCACCAAACAGCAAATACGTCAAGAAATGTAGATTCTCTGACAGCACACAAACATTGTCGCATGTCGTGTCACAATGAAATGTATAAATCGGCTGCCATTTTGAGGACAGACCACGTCAATATTTCATTAATCAAACGATCATTTAATCTGATAATCGGCAGCCCTTTGCTCCATACACTACCTCAACAAGCAGCAGATCCTCTGCCTCGTAATAATTTTAGCTGATGTTATGAGACAACTGGGAAATTTCTCTCAGCAGCGAGGGTTACTAACATCATTAAAAGATCACTTGTTAGCTCATATCAACTAATCATCTCTATTAAAGTTTCTTCCTCCTCCTGATCAAACCCAGTGGGATCTTTTCCATGAAGAGCAGTTTATTCTCTTCCTGAAGCAGTGTGAATAATTTTGGCCATCTTTCACCTCTATTTACACTCATTCTTGTGTCAAATTCAGTCCCGATTGCTGCAACCGCATCAGAAAAATCGGTACAGCAGAAAAACGAAATGGCAGATGGGATCGCAGAGAAAACATAACAGATCCTGTAACAAGTGGCAAGAGACTGGAATTGGAGATGAGCTGGAAGAGAAGTTTAATTTGGCACCTGGAAATGTTTATATATAATTTTTTTTTATCATATAGTGTTTTCTTTTAAATGGTGAGAGCTTTTAAAAAAGTGTTTCAGTTCAAAGATTTAAAGCTGAATAGTTTTTAAAGAAATCAGATAAGGATCAGTTTCAGCTGATATTCGAGGTTTCAGTATCGGCATCAGACAAGTTGCTCAACTGAGCGACCTATTTGTTGTAAATTTGCGCATCCTTAAAGTGTACCTCAAACAGGAAGGGAGATAAAGAAAAACTATTGCAAACATGTGACCTTGCTGTGACCTCGATCCTGTTTGGCTCCATTACAAAATCGAGTCAGTTCATCTTCTCATTACAGTGATAATTCGATAGAAATCCTGCAAACGTTCGAGCGCTGATTTTTCACACATCATGCAAATAAACGAGAATCTCGGACAGACGACCTGAAAACAGAGGCATCAAAAGTGATACTGTGGAAATATTGTGAGTGAGATGTACACGCTCGTATACAGGGATGGAAAAGTGACTAGACACACAACCATTCACACCTACGCTCAATTTAGAGTCACCAGTTAACCTAACCTGCATGTCTTTGGACTGTGGG
>JAODVO010000019.1:1860039-1880129 GCA_025400055.1 Notarius lentiginosus
TACAGAAATAAACATATAACACAATAACCAAATTTCAGAGGGAACTAAATTTCAACGGTTTTATGAAATCGAAAGGCCGTCTACTTTTAAGTTTCTGTCAGTTATGGCTTTTTTATAGTGATTATTTCTATCAAATTTGAAATGTTCCTCTTTGGTTTTGAATAACCATGGGGCTTTCCATTTGTGTATTCAAAGAACTTATTATTAAAATTAATTCTGTTTATGATTAACACCACTCACTCATTTACTCACTCAGGTTTCACCTTCTTTGTTTCATTTATAGGTTTACTTCACCCATAGTTTTGAAGAAGGGGATGGGTGTGACCTGTACTAGAAGTGCTTTTGTTTGTTTTGTGTTTTTCTAGAAATTATGAACCGTATGTCAGCGGAAAACACCAGAAAAAAAAAAACCTGAGGAAGAAACAGTCTGTTAGCTTTGACTCTCGCTCTGTTTTACATCACTATGATTCATAATTGGTTTGAACTACATGCAGATATTATCTTGGTTTGTATCTTCCAGTGATGTTTTCTAACAAATTTTCTTGGCTCAATTCCCTAAAATAGAAACAACCTCTGAGCCACTTCACAACTCCGAGGAGGCAAATGTTAAAGACTGACACATTTTAATGAACAAGTTCATGAACATAGTCATTGTTTGTTCTGAAACCTCCAGAAACGCACCCTTCATCTTCACATCCAAATGACGTGAAGGAAAAAAACGTCCTGCTTCAGCACCTTTTTTTTTTTGTTGCTTCCCACAGGATCCAAGTGACCATGGAAACAATCAGACTGAAGCTGATACCCTGTGATTTACTTCCTTCCTTCCTTTCTTTGAAAAAGAAAAATAAAACAGTACAATTTAAAAAAAAAGACAAACACAGTAGTGTATGCTGTGTTTCCACTGAGTGATGTGACTGCTCAGATGGTTTTCTCCTCTCGTGATATCTCTTCCGGAGCACACTTTTTTTTGAAGGGTTTCCATTTGCTTATCATGTCATGTGACTTAAATGTGAAATGGAAGCACAATTTTCCATTTTGCAAAATATTACTTTCTTGAATAAAAAAATATATATATTCACAGGAAACTGCAGCTGAGTGAATGCTCTGAGTGACTGCTGTTGGCTAGAAATCACCAAGCAAAAGGCATTATCATTATAAAGTCCTCATGAAGTGATTTTTTTTTGTTTATGGGAAAGAATAAGGACAAAGTATATGCTATATGATAAAGTAATTTTTATTTATTTATTTATTTATTGGTTATTACAAATTTAGACTTAAACTGATCAGAAATTGGACGAACCAGTTTTAATTAAAACTGAAAATATAATGACTGAAATAACTGTGTTTCCACAGACAATTTATTCTTCTCTGCTCAAGCCAGGTTTTTTCACCAACTACAAAAACATGCACAGCAGCCCATGTGGGGCGGAGAAGAAGTCTATCTACAGTACAGACATGGTCTGAGATTTAGTCTTGATTTTAACAGGATTTATTGAATTCTCCTCACCATTCCCCATATGGGAATCCTCAGTGCTATCTAAAAGGTGAAGATAGAGAGTGAGTGAGTGAGTGAGTGAGTGAGTGAGTGAGTGAGTGAGTGAGTGAAAGAATAAATAGGTAGATAAATAAATATACTTAGTATAAATATAGATAAGGACCAGTACTGTTTCTGTATCCTCAGAGCTGAATCTGTTCCGGTTCTGACCCCTGTACGATCAGGGCACATATGTGTTGCGCTTTATTAACACTGTAACGTCTCAGATATACACAGGACACCACATAAAGTGTTTCTGAAGACTGAGGAAGTCACTCTGAGTGGCAGAACAAAATGCTCTGTTCTTTAATTCCTCCTACTTTTTCTGAGGTGTCGTGCTTGAATCATTCCTCATACAGCAGACATTCATCGTAAACAATTCAGCACTTGGCGAGTAAAAGAATAATCAGTGCGACTTTTCAGAAGTCATAAACTGCCTGTTTTTACACATTTAAATAACTATTCTATCAGATAAAGAACTTGATCATCACAGAATAGTCAAATCCGTAAGGCCAAGGAAACATAAATGATCTTATTACTGCACTGTAGTACATTTCAGACATTCAGAAAAACAAATGGTTTACAGTTGAATCAAGAGCAACACATATTTTGGCTGCTATTTATTCCTTTGCCTTTTTATTTTGTAGGAAGATCATCTGTTCATCCCCCATCTGACAATTTGTCCATCCTTTATTCTGTCCAGATTGGCTTTGAGGTGTAATATATTTGCATCCCCAGGAGATGATGATGATGATGATGAAACTCCTAATCATCTAAAATTATAATCTATGCAGTGGGTTTGTGTAAAAAAAAAAAAGGTGTCTGAATATATGACTCATTCTTTTCTCACAGTCCCCTGAGAATGCAGCTGAAAGAGAAAGGCCACATTTCCAGTCACATTTGTTCCTTTTTCATGCAAATGTCACCAGCAAGCAGTTCAGGAAACTCTAAGTTCCATGTTATCGAGTGTGAAAGACCTTGTGCTATCGAGTTCCTTATCATTTTGCAGAAGTAGTGGACATGACAAGAGAATGAGAGGAGACTCAGAAGCACAGTTATTATCGGACTCTGTTGACGGAACTTCCATATTTAAAAGGTTTACTGTCTGCTTAAAACTCTTCTTCAAGTAGCTCGAACTCACAGAGTTCCCATCATCAATTTGTCGAAAGTCTGGCTGTGACTGAGTTACTGGTTGACAGTTGACAGTGAAAGGATTCTTTAATTTGCACCAAATGCAATATTCATGGGCTGAACATGTACATGTCACCTGACCAGACCTGTATCCAGCGGATGGAGCAGCCAAGTTTGAGTCCATGTCAATTTGGACGTCCACGCTAGAGGGACTCTGACTCCGATATCCATCTCCAACCACTACCTGGGACAAGAGTCCAGTGTCCTCCCCCTCTAGAGAACCAGACACTTCATGATTGCCCAGTCCCAACCCACTGTCCTCAGTTCCTTCATCTTTACCACTGTGGTGTATCTCATGTATGGAGAGTTGTCTCGTGATTCTGCCAACACTCCCACTGATCTCAGTACCTTTTAGACTTCCACAACCGCTGTCCACTTGTACATTTCCAGTCTGTTCCTCCGTCTTTGCCTTGCTGACAGACAGGTTCAGGTGTTCTATGCTTAATCCACTGTCCACGCTTCCTTTCCTCTCTTTGTCTTCCTCAGTAAATTCAGTGCTCTTTTTTATATCTGTGTTGTTGGTGATGATGATCCATCCTTTGTCTGTCACGGTCTCCATTTGATCAGATTTGATAATCATGGGCTTCCATACATTTACAACAAGTTTCTGAGGGAGAAAAGACATACAATATACACATTTAAGCAACATCACATGAGCAAGAGTGTTGTTTTACTGAATGTCAGCATGGCTGTGATTCGTCTGTCAGTAATAAAGCCATGCTGATATTCAGGACAGCAGCATGATTGTGAAATTATTATCAGGTAAGTGATACAATATGGCCAAATTTGGGGACACAAACAGTCAAATGTACCAGTGCTGTTATATTAAATACACTGTATGATCAAAGGTTTGTGGACATCTGACCAGCACAGTCACATGCGGCTCTTCGTCCAAACTGCTGCCACGAAATTGGGAGCACAAAATAGTCCAGAGTGTATTTGTATGGTATTACAATTTCCTTTCACTGGAACTAAAAGAATGTGCAGCATGGTGGTGCAGTGGTTAGCACTGTCTCCTCACAGCAAGAAGGTCCTGGGTTTGAGCCCAATGGCCAAAAGGGCCTTTCTTTATGGAGTTTGTATATTCTTCCCGTGTCTGTGTGGGTTTCGTCTGGGTGCTCTGGTTTCCTTTATAGTCCAAAGACATGCAGGTTAAGTTAAGACAGGGCAGCCATGGCCTGAAGGTTAGGCTGAAGTGCCCTTGAGCAAGGCACCTAACCCCCAACTGCTCCCCGGGCACTGTAGCGTAGCTGCCCACTGCTCTGGATATGTGTGTGTGCTCATTGCTCACTGTGTGTGTTCACTGCTTCAGATGGGTTAAATGCAGAGGTTAAATTTCACTGTGTGCTTATGTCTGTGCTTGAGTATACATGTGACAAATAAAGGCTTCTTGTCTTGGCTTCTTCTTCTTTTTCTAATTGGTGGCTCAAAATTGATCATAGGTGTGAATGTGAATGGTTGTTTTGTTTCTGTGTGTCAGCCCGACAATGACTTGTCCAGGGTGTACTCCAACTCTCGCCTATAGTCAGCTGGGATAGGCTCCACCTTGCCCGCGACCCTTCATAGGACAAGCGGTTACGGATAACGGATGGATGGAACTAAACAACCAAAAAAGCGTTCCAGCATGACAATGAAAGTGATGAAAGAGTGCTGACTTCAACTCCACTGAACACCTTTGGGATGAACTGGAATAGTAACTGCAGGTCAGACCTCCTCACTTAATATGGGGTGGAACAATTGCACATACTGTATGGGTGTGATTGTCAGGTGTCCACAAACTTTTGCCCATAGAGTGTGTCAGTGCTTTTGGAACACTGCTAGTGAAAATCAGAGCATCACTGTTGTAAAACTCAAAATAAAACTCACACTTCTCACAAAGAAAAATTACAGAAAATTTTCAGGTTACAGCTTTCAGATTAAAAGGTCAGTAACTGTTGATACAAAAAGCCCCGGTCCTATTGTTTCTCTCTGGTTAGGTTTTTACGAAGTGTGAAGTATTGTTTCACTGATCATATGCATCAGCAGTGAATGAGGTGTTTTGTTCCTCTTTTGCTCACTAAAAGCTGCTTGTTCACCACTTTTGGTTTTGATGAAACCAGATAAAGATAGAGATGACTCACCAAAGCACTGGGCATTTTCCGAGGTCGCCTTGTGAAACACATAAAGAACATGATAAACGCCATAATGGCCAGCAGCCCCAGGCCCAGCAGAAGGAAGCAAATAAGCAGGGTCACATCTATAAACAAGACAATGATGAATAAACAAGATAAGTATTTATTGTCCTAAGGCAATACATTATAGTCATGCTCTGAGGATAGATTTACACACACACACACACACACACACACACACACACACACACACACACACACACACACACACACACACACAGCGAGAGAGAGCGCGAGAGTCATCAGCACATCAACACAGAATGTAAAGTGTGCGCGCGTGTGCGTATGCGCTCACGCATGCCGGCTAGAGATTTAACTGGACCTGAAATTGGGAACACAACCCGACTGTAGCCTGACAGCATTCTGTCTGAACTCGACCTGGCCCATGGACCAGCTTTCTAATCAGAATCTGATCTCCACCAACCAGACACAATATATTATGTGAGGAATCACTGCCCACCAGGTGGAAGGTGCAATAAAGAGAGGCAGGCCCTGCAAGACCTGGAAAGAGCTCGTTGCACAGAACTTAAGGGAGTGGGGCGTCACTGCTGAGGATGCCCTGGATCGAAAGTATTGGAGAAGGATGCTACAGTCAAGCCGTGCATTATCTGAGACACTTGTGGTGCAAGTAGACATTAAAATGGAGAGAGTGTGAACAAAACTCTCCGTGTCATGCTGTTCCAGGACAATAAATCAGTGATGGTGTGGTGAAGCGGAGTTGATTAGACAATAACAGTAGGTCCCTGTGTGTTTTAATCCTCTTGCACCACAACAATTTGGACCATTTTTATTTATTAGAGACTGAGGTCACACTTTTTAACCACTTACATTTACATCGAATGCAGCAAAAGACAAGCTATAAACGGTCGTGTCCTTCACCAGCCTCTAATCTCCATTAATAAGGCAATAAAACAGAAAAATCAACACTTGCACTTGATTTATGAACAGGTCACTAATATTAGTGAACACTTGTTAGATGTAAATCTACAATTTGCAGCTGCACTACTGTCAAAGCTTCTGCTATAGAAAATGAATCAACACCTTCTGACCAATCAGAATCCAGATGAGGATATATGATAAGGACCTTTTATAACACATCAGGTTCAAACTTGGATTTCTGAACGTCTTCATCAGTAGCTTTTAGGATTTTACTCAGCTCCGTTTTGTCGTGCTCAACTCGGATGCCATCAAACATGTTGGCTGGTGTATCCTGGTTCCTCTGTGATGCATCGGATTATCCTTCACGGTTAGAACCGGCTCTGCTCAGCATCTCGCCCAACACCACCAATCAATCAATGTGCTATAAGAGGAGAATCATCCACTTGCTGCTGTCTGTTGAGCGAGAGCGCCACCTCGTGGTTAAACCTTAAATCACACCCACATGAACCTTCATGCGCGTTTTATTCACTTGGAGGCTTGAAACACTTTTCTAACAAAGACAACGTTCACTCCAGAGCTTTTCTACTCTTCTGAGAGGATCACTTAATCACATCTTATTAAATAAGTCACTGAAAAGAAGTTACACCAGAGCTGACAAATATTTAATGCACTAATGAGTCACAGGGCGTCTAAGGAGACAAAAATAATGTCATCCTTAAAGCTTTTTCATTTTATTCACATGGTTTTCATTTCTCGATTTACTGTAATACAATATTAAAGTAATCAAAACACTGCATTAAAATGGAGGATTTCTCTCTCTCCCCATTATTAAAAGGTATGATTGTGCATCATTTATAATCTCACACGCAGAAATGTCAAGCTAGCTGCTGAATTCTGATTGGTCAGAAGGTGTTGATAAATTCTCTAGAGACAGCAGCTCTGACAGTAGTGCAGCTCCAAATCACAAGTTTATATTAACGTGCTCGTTCTAATACATTGTTTCTATAGCAACAGATCGTTCACAGTGTACACGTCACAATTATGGAAGGAGTCTCCAGTGTCGACGTGGTGTTGTAACAATCAAACTTAAAGCTCTAACCAAGTCTTCCAACATTTTCAGGACAGAGACATTTATAGGAACTAATTCCTGTTCTCTCAAAAACATTACGAGAACTATAAAAAAAAAAGATAAACATAAAAAAGGTCTTCCTTTACATACTGTTGTGTTAAAAGAGGAATAAAACACTTCAAGTTATGATACTACAAAGAAAATAATCAATTTCAGCAGTAATGCTGCTTCATCGCACCACACTGTTGATTATTTTCCTAGAACAGCACAACATTAAATGGTTTATTTCATTAGTCACAGTTGTTGGATAAGCGTAAAACAATCCCCCCCCCCCCGACATGTCACATGTTTGATTCCTCAGAGTCCTTTAACCTGTAGACTTCCAGCTTTATTACACAGGAGTCTGTGTCTGATCTTAGACATCTGCCTGTGGTTTCTGCTACATATGATGTGCTAGTGTTACTCAAGTGCACCATGATCATTGTAAAAGCAAGACGGTCAGAATAAGTGATGCAGTCTAGCACTCTCTCGGTCTTTCTCATTCTCACAAAGGAGAAAAAAAATTAATGCGAGTTTCCCAATAATAAGCATCAACACTGAAAACATTTCAACATGTCCTCACCCCGTCACATGACCTGGGGACTCTGCAGTCAAGATCACACACACACACACCATGTGACGATACACTTGGATGGCTCATAATAAAGATAAATAGACATTCAAATATTTTACATCCTTGTTAATGTTTTTAAAAGGCAGTGACGGCGATTTGACGCCACTCTCACTTTTGGTGCCCAAAAGCCAGAGCAGAACATCTGGCACAAATTTCAGAGGGTTTTTTTTTTTAATATTTGATATGTTCGCTTTTTGCTTTAATGACTATGTACTCGAGCTGCATGGACTCCACAAGATTGTGCAAAACCTTACGATCCATTTCAGATCAAATCCATTGGAGCATCTTCTGAACATGTGCTTCAGTAGAGAAGATTAGACACCAGGAAAATCTGATCTTCTGTACAAAGCAGTTAAAAAGTCAATACCACACGTTTGCTTACATTTAAGTACAGCCCTAGAAAAAGTACAGAAACTTAAATATTAAATATTCAAGATGTTGAACATTTATTTCCTTAGTTTTAAATATCACAAGTAGCATTCATTTTCAATTTTAAAAGAAAAAAAAATCCCAGACTAGAAAAATCAAAAATCAGCTGATCTTTTTCCCCCGTCTTCAACAGTCTGTTGCCGTGCTTCCTCCCTCCTCAAGGTTCGATGTGTTGTGAATGCGGAGATGCTTTTCTGCTCACCACGGTTGTAATGAATGACAGAGTTACTATACACTTCCTGTCAGCTCAGACCAGTCTGTTCATTGTTGTAAACCCCCCCCCAAACAGATGTGCCTCACTGGCATAAACTTCCAGATATATGGTATAACTTGTTACGTAAATTAAAAATAGGGGAAGCCATGGCCCAATGGTTCGAGAATTGGCTTTGGGACCAAAATGTTGCTGGTTCGATTCCCTGGACCAGCAGGAACGGCTAAAGTGCCCTTAAGCAAGACACCTAACCCCAAAATGCTCCCAAGGCTGCTCTGGGTATATTGTTTGTCACTCTGGATAAGAGCATCTGGTAAATGCCATTAAATGTAATAAAATAGATTTTAAAACAAACAAACCTAATCTATATCAGAATGTATGCATCACAGAGTATCCCGGGTTTTGCCCAGTTTGCTAGCTAAAAATGTTAGCTAGACAGAAATTTGACTCCATGTGCATTTCAACAACGAGACTTACTTTCTAATCATGTTTCTTCAGTCCAGCTCACATCCTCACGAGATTTTATAACGCAATTGGATCGTTAATAAATTACACAAACCGCTCATGTTCACTCTGTGTAATTCACACTAGCAGTTAGAAATCGCATTTAAATGTAATTTAGTATAAGCAATGAAGTCCTGTATTGATAAATTTTATGCAAACTGTACAGAACATGTGTAAATCTGACTGACCTCCATGCGGAGCTACACTCCTCACACTTCTCTGTTTCAACAACTGGACTCTGTCAGAGAGAGGATATGTTCTGTCTAACAACGATCTACTCGTACCAGTGGCCAGAACACATCCATGCCAATAGAGAGGAGGACAAAAAGTAAAAATAAAAGAAAGACAAAAAAAAAAAAAAAAGCAAGGTAAGGGTGGGGGCTGATAAAGTTTTTTCCAATATCCCACCCAACACAATCTCCCAGGCACTACTGATTTGCCTACTTCCAAAACAAGTCTGCTGAGAAGGTCTAAAACACTTCACCAGTAAACATCAGAACCATTTCTGCATGACTGGATCTTGACCAACCTTTGTGTAACTCAGTTTCAGTACCCAGAACCGACACTGGATCGTTGCAGGACGCTGGGCGAGTGCCAGAGCAAAACGCTTCCGAGCGACTGCTGTCCCTGACACACAACACCAGCGGAGGTGAGACGAGGCAAGGCGAGGCTCAATATCCTTTAACCTATCAAACATTAATCCTAAAACCTCAATACAATTAATTACATTAACTGCGTGTAGGGAGCAGGATAAAGGGTTCGGGCAAAACAAAGCCCCCCTCCAAAAAAAAAACAAAACAAAAAACAGGAGTAAAAATAAACATTGATGATTTTGTACAGAAGATAAGCAGCACGTTATCTGAGCATCTCGGTATGCACTTCGCCTCAGAGACCAAGTTGCCCTTCTCTCATTGTTGAACAAATATACCAGTGACCTAGATGATGAAAATAAACCCGGAGCTGGTAGCGTGGTGTGAGGGGGAACAAGCCAAGTGCGGGAAAGTGTTACACTGCAGCGAGAGTGCTGCAGACGAGCACTTCAGCACTAACACAGGTGCAATAAAATGCTCAACCTGTTGCTGGACTGAAAAAGGAGGTACTTTACATCGAACCAACTGCAGCGATTCCATTAGGACGCGTATAAAAATCACCGGTAAAATCCTTTTACGGCTCTCTGGAGTTTAAAGCATAAACTCGGAGCCAGACTGGCAAGCATTGAGTACGACTTCCTTTCTTTGAAGCCGCCGTCAGACCCGAGCCCTTACCTGTACTTCATTCCTGTCTGGAAGGACACGCACTCCTCTAACGTGAGGCCATTCATCTTAAGAAAGTCCTCCATGTTCTTGACGTGCGCCGCGGCGCGCTGCTCCCTGAGCCGCTGGAGCTCCATTTGACTGGTCTGTCTTGGGGCCTGGTTGAGCCCCTGGTCCGAATGGTAGCGGCTGATCCCGCTCCGTATGCTCTCGCTGTAGGACATGGACAACATCCTCCCGCCTGCTCCTCCACCACTACTGATGCTGCTGCTCTTGCGCACTCCGCTGCCCGGCCCAGCCGGTTTGGGGATCTGCAGGGGTTTCAGAAGCGAAGGTGGATGTGCACACGCCTTACACCACATACCCACCCACAAGCATGGCCCAGCCCCATCCTCCTCTCACACACACAAAATGCGTACAAGCTCGGGGAATCTGGGACCAGGACGGAGCCGGGTTCAGCCACAGCCTTAAATAGCACAGGCCTTAGAGGAGTGGGGAGAAAAGAGGCAGAAAAGTGGTCATGCAACTTGTAATCAGAGCTGATCTTGCTCCTCCTTCATTACCACTGGCAGAAAAGGGGCAGGATAAAAACACGCACCGAGTGCCACACAATGGGCAAAAGCGTAATCAATCCAGACAGCGATGCACACCAGGGATCATCCAGAGAAAGTGGATAGGACGGGAAGATCCGTGCTAACAACTTAGCAGAAAATAAAACTTCCTCCTATCTCATCCCAGGCAAAGCATCCTGTCTGCTATTAAATGTGTGCTGAGTGAAGGAGAAGTTTATTTAAACACCAACACTCCGTTCAAAATAAAACGCATCAATATTTTCTCACCATAATTGCATCCTGGCGTGGGAATGTACACCTTTTCAGGTATTTACAGCATTTTAAAGACTCTATAATAAAAGTAACCAGGTAACTTTATTAAACATTAGTCATATACAGCTAGAAAAAATAAAAACAATTAACAGCACTGTAGACTAGATTTATTTTATTCACTTCCCCATGTATGATGCACGTCGAAGCAAATTAATTTTTTTAAGAACTTGCATGTATTATTGGATTGTTGCCATTTATGTTAAGAAAAGAAAATTAAATACTGAGAAAGAATAAAAACTTGAATTTTGATTTTGTATTTTTAGATCCAATTCAAATACACTGAAGTAACAGCATAATATTTAAATGTACTATAAAAATTATAGAAGCTTTTTGTCTCTCAGCTTATTCTTTCATTTACAGATGTGTATTGATCCTCTGAAAGCATGCCGAGCGCTGCGAGAGCACACTTCTATCCTGCATATCTCCAGTTTTGTGGATCACATGAGCATAAGCTCAACATCACACTGCAAAATCAGCAGGGAGTCCAAAACAAACCGATCCACATCGTTCAGCTCGACTTGCTGCGAAATAGCAAACTTTGGAATAGTGATGCAGTAATAATTGCACTAATTTCTCTATACTTCAACTAAAGAACCCTGCATCAGGGAACATGCGATAAAATCAAAAGCATGGCAGCACAGAGGGATGAGGTAGAGAACGAGATACGCCCGCATGCACATGCTGACACCGTTGGTGTTCAAACCGAAACTCACCCGAGGTCTTGGGGGTCTGCTCATGAACGAGGACTATGGGTTCCACTCTGGCCTTATAAACTAACTGCAACCAGCAATGCAGTGATCCACCCAAACTGGGAGTGTCTTACTAGAAAGCTGCTAAACCAATTAGCAAAGGAAAGCACATCATCCTCCCTCTATCATCATCATCATCATCATCCCTCCACCACCTTCCCCTAAACTAGATTCCATGAAGGAAATCCATTTGTCTCATTGAGAGAGAGAGAGAGAGAGAGCGCTTGTTTCTGCAAACCGCAGCAAATATTATCAGGTCTAAATTATTCAGAGGCTTTTGTACTAAAAGCTTTTTGGTTGCTTTTAGCTCAGTGCGTGTAATGAGGCCTGTGTGAGGAACTTGTTTCACTCTTTCACTTCGAAATTTCTCACACACACACAGCTATATTACTTAACATGATGGTACAATCTTAATTAGCATGGCTTTAATTACTTCATTCTGGATTCAGCAGGTCTCGTCATGTGCTTGGGGGGGGAATAACAAAAATTAATCCAACATGAAAAAGTACAGATGGACAAACGAAGAGTTAAATCAAAATGCTCATTATTCTAGATTAGTTTTTTTTAATATGTTCGGCATTGATATTTTTTTTTTACTCCAGAGTGAAAAATGCTGCGTTGAACTAAAACGTCGACCAAAACAAAACTCCACCAAGTTCAGTAAGTAACATCAAATCAAAATGTCTGCTTGCAGCATGAACAGTAAACACAGCAGCACACGTTTGTGATGCTACACATCAGTTCGTAAACAAAATGACCCTTTATTATCGCAAACAAGGTCTAAATATCTGCCAGGACCTGTCGTCACACTTCAACACAGCACATCCTAAAATATTTAAATTTTTACCAATTTGGAATCGAAACAGGGAATCGATAAGGAGAATCAGAATTGATAAAATTCAAACGATACCCAACCCTCCTGTTTCGTTTTGAGGAGGAAAATATACACCACTCATCACGGTAGCTTGTTGCTAGCAGAAGATGAACACTGAGGCATCTGCCTTTTTCCATGGAGGTGGGGAAAAAGACAACGTTGGCAGATGTTGTCACTTACATTTCCGCTGTACTTTTTACTTCCGTCCTACAATGTCTTGCACAGGTCTCAACAAATCTCGTTTACGGCCATTGCTTTGACATATGGGCTGATCTATTACAGAGCATGTTTCAAAATACTCAACTTGCTATAGCACTGACAAAATAGCTATCAAACATGCATTCCTATATTTAATAAAATGAGATAAATAGAATTTTGATGACTTAAAAAAAAATGCCTTCAGTTCTCCTTTAAGTTTTAAAATGTCTTCCAAACTCTGCAGTCCAGGAGAGAGAAACTGGTGGTGCTCTCAGGGTGGGAGGGGCATACGTGCTTTTCCTTTGTCAATCACAGTGATGCAGGCCAATTGTCTTTGTGAGTTCAAGGATGCAGAAGAGGGTAGACGGCACCCTCCTCAGTGTGCGTGTGCGCACGGAGAGAGAAATTCTGTGCTGTTTTTAGCCACAGAGATGCCCTTGGCTTTAGTTTCCAAAGTTTTCCCAAGAAGTACTAAGGGAAGAACTTTTTAATCATTTTAACAACTCACTTAAAGAGCATTTGGATTTGTGTCTCTACTTTTCCAAATGTAGCCTCCCCCCCGGGATCTCCGTGTTGTTGGAGTACGTAGTCAAAGAAATGACTAAATTACTGAGTCACAGTGAAGTACATCAGGTTAGGCTTTAAAAGACAAACTATTACAACAAACAACATTAATTAGTAATAACAGGCGTGGCCTAAAACATCACGGCTTCCTTTCTCACAAATACAGAAACAGCCTTTGCCGTTTTTGTCCGTCTTCATTAAGCGCTTTATTCTGGTCAGGGTGGAACTGTGGAGTCGATTCAGAGAACATGGGACATGAACAAGACACCAATCCCAATCCGTCTTGAGACGGTCATTCTCTCCCAGGGCCAATTTAGACTCATCACTCCACCTACATGCAATGTTTTTGTGAGGTGGGAGGTAACCAGAGAAGCCGGAAGGAAAAACCTGCACAGACGTTTAAAGGAAGCACAAATCTGATGAGAGGACTTTTTAACAGCCTCTAGGAAGGTAAGCGTTAAAGGCAGAGTGTTGAAGTGCTTAAAAATTAATTTTCAAAATCACTGATTGTATTACTGAAGACAAGAGCAGAGCTAAGAGCCAGTCCATTCCCACCAGGCTACAGCTGCACTTCTTAAGCAAGGGAAGAACCACAGTAATGATTCCTCAGGACTCGATGCTCGTGAGTCATGGGGCGAGATGACAAAACACGTATATAAAATGGCCACAATTCTGGGAAAGTAAAAGATACCATGATATCTGAGTTTAAAAAAAAAAAAAACCCACAACAACCATATTGCGGTGTTACTTTTGTATAACTGTACAGCTCAGACAGGAAACCCAACTGTATGGCAAGTTTATATTAATACGCTAATTAATACAATAACCTCGTGGTTACCATAGTAACAGCTCATACACAGGGACGTGAACAGTACACACACTCCACATAATCCAATATTAATAAACAGAATTAAAAAAATATATATTTATAATATTTGTTGTTTAACAAAGTAAAAATGTGTAATCATTGACACAGTGACTTTTCTTTCGGAAATATTTAACATTTATGGAAGTAGTCTCCAGTGTCAGCGAGTGTTTATCGTAGCTCTAGCAAAAGGGAGAACAGGAACTAACTAGTCTCTTGGATGTTCCGTGACATTAAATTTTAACTATAAACCTTTAAAATGTGCGCAGTGTCTTTTGTTAATAAATGAAACATTGCCGTCTTTGGCAGATCTTCAGTAAAAAACTTTGAGGATTTCAGCCCAAATGGCATAGAATATTCTGAACAGAAACAGCCCTGCTGTAAGAACAAATCAAATCCACAAACGGGAATAATCGCAAGTTAGAGATTGTTCACTGAGAGAATGTTACACTTCACATCCTTACGGAAGCTACATGAATCAGCAGTACAGGATCGCTCGGGATTAAACCCATCGATTCCTGAGGGGCTGAAGGAATAACAGAAGAGAGCTAATCCTCCTTCCCCCTCCCTCTCCCACACACACACACACACACACACACACACACACACACACACACACACACAAGCAGAGTGATCGATTCAAGTCTAAGCTAAAGCTATAGGATGTCAGCAGGACACTGAGCTTAAAAGGCAAAAAATGTGCGAGACGGTAAAATCAAAACTCAATAAAGAACTCATTTACCCCCTCACCGGATCTCTACACTCAGGGGCTTTAAAACCCCATCAGCACGATACTTCCTTTACCTCATCCCATCCATAAAAATGAATAAATAAATAAAAATATTCCAATCCTTCACTGAAACACAAAAGGACACTAGAAATACAGAACTCACACTTCAGAGAAATTAATTAAAAAAAAAAAAGCTGTTGGATCTTTACAATCAGCAAAATGTAATGAATACGCATAATCATTTATTACATTCACGATGCACAATAATATATTTATACAAGGGGCCGCACTGTCAGAGAAAAGAATCACATTAAATCAGATGTGCAACTGGTGCAGAATTGATTTTTTTTTTTTTTTTTACTTTAAAACATTGTGATAAGCAAAATTAATCAGTGAATTGAATTAATTTATTTGGAAAAAAAGAGAGAAAACAAAAGCATCTCTAGATTAAAAGACATGATGGTAATAATTTCAGCTCTGCAGTTGCAAAACAAAAGATTATGCAGTAATGTGTAGTAAACAGTAAGCAAAACAAATACAAAGAGTCACAAATCCGATGTCTGATGTTCACATGGATATTAAGTCACCTATAATCAGCATCGTCTTGATCAACATTATTTATAAAAGTGTTAAATTTGACACCCCACTGAAATACATTTTCAATCTTTGAGTAAAATTCTTCGTCCTTTTACTCTTCGTTTGACCGAAAACTGAAAGAGCTGTTCCACCAAATACGCTCTCCAAGTCAAACACCCACCGCAATTTTATTTCATGTTAATGAACTCATTTTCATAAACAAACATTCTCGGTGACAAAGTGAGAACACATAAGATGGGGAAAGGGGGGGTGGGGCTTACAGGAAGTGTCTTAATAATACACCTGTGCTTTTGGTGTATTTTTGACTGATGATTCGTATAAGTGTACACTGATGGTTTCATGTCTGGTGATGAAATATCCAGTGACCTTTATCGCTGATTATATCGTGGAAATGTAATATTGTGAATAATATAGTTTTACTGCAGAAGTACAAGTCACCTGAATGATCATATTCAAGTGTTAAAACGGTGTTCGCTAATAACGTTAGCGAGGTCACACTGAGTGAGCGTGGCCTTGCTGATGAGCATCGAGAGAAAATAAATAACGATGTTAACTATTGCATGCAACGCAGAGAGAGAGAGAGAGAGAGAGAGAGAGAGAGAGATCATAGCAGCTTTGAACGATACACCAACATGGGCATCTTGTTGAAAAACATCCTTCATTAAAACTTTACGCAAGCTCTTCTCATCTACAAAGTGACTTCCTTTAGTGCATCAATGTATTTAACTAGCAAACCAACTCACCACTGTTACCACATTACACTTTGTACATTCATTTTATAGCATCAAGGATGGACACCATCATAAAGAGTCATCAACTTTGAAACAAGTCTGTCCCAAAGCCACACCCCTAAAACACCTGAATGCCAGTGGAAAAACCTTTACCTTACTGAGTGAAAACTGATCTAATAATTCTTCTTATACACATTACCACCAAGTATCAGATTATTCAGCCCGTTTTAAAACCTCTGACTCATTTCACACTTTAAAACTTATTTTATTGCAGGTAATTTTTTTCCCCTTTCTAAAAATCTAATACAAACTACCATGACTTTACCATGCATACCATGTCGCCATGCAACATCAGACCCGCTAGGAAGTGGAAAGTGTGATGTTAAACCGGATAGTGAATGAGTGAGTAAAAATAATAACCATTTTTGCATGCATAAAAATCAATATAATGTTGGATTTTTTTTTTTAAATATACAATAGGAAACACGACATAAATCTGACACTAATATTAAAGATATTTCCACTTGGTAAAACTAAGTGAGCATACAGAGATGCCCTGGAATGTCAGTGGTTTTACTTTCCTCATTTTTCCTCCTGGATTACAGAACGATCTTCCGCACCCCACTGATCAAGCGTTCATTAAACAATAACTGACCGCAGGTTTGGTCACAATCCAAGAATTAACTCTGACCTACTAATTTTTCCCTCAACACCATTTAATATTCATAAACACACAACTGGTCCTCATCACCACACATGCACAGGATGAGGATTTTTTCTTTTAAAAATTCAGTAATGTTGAGGACAGAGAGCGAGAGAGAGAAAGAAAAAGAGAGAGATTCAGAGAAGCACAGCAGAGAATTAAACTGTAAAACAGAGAGGTACCTGTAGAACTGCAGCTGTCGCTTGGGGCTCCCGTAGCGCGCACTGAGGCCAGCAAGAGAAATGGACAGAAAGAAAGAAAAAAAAAAAAAACACAGAGAGGGAAGGTGTGACACAGCAGCAGGAAAAGAAGAAGAAAATAGCAGCGCGAGCGATACAGATGTTGTGCATGAAAAATCCATCACTGTATGATTACATGAAGCTGAATGATGGAATATCGAGCATTACAAGCAGGCACCTACAGACCTACAGACCCCATTGTGCTTGTAAGCTGAAAGAGGTACCTGTGCCACCCGGCTACAAAAAGACCCGTGTTGCCTAGCAACCTGATACCTCTGGCATTTACAATCTGACTGAAGAATCTGTATTTGATGTTCGCTCACCACTTGATAATTACCCGTTATATAATCCACATAATTATGCATTAGCAAAAACGGCACTTGCTAACACACTTTCACATGGACGATCCTTACAGCTCGGCGTCCTCACTAAATGATGCCAAGCACGTCTCTGAAAAACTTCCAGCGTTTAAAGGTGAGAGAAATTTAAGCATCTCAATGCTTATGACTTGTTTGTGGGCACTTTTTTTTTTTTAAATGATTATGACGACATCCAAGGACATCGTCATGGACACATTGCACTAAACACTGCACATTCGAGACAACTCCTGAGGAAGACCTAGCGTTAGCTAGCTAGTTTCTCAAGCTACATCCTGTAGGTGTGTTAAAAAAAAAATTACTAACTAGCAAGCTAAACTCTGTAAAGTCTTAAGGCTGCTTTATACTTCTGCGTAGAATCTTCACTGTAGGTACAACAAGAACAGCGAAGTATTTATATTTTCATATCAGGTCCGTGTCATCCAGGAGGTGCTGCCGCACGAGAAACACCAGAATTTACTGATTTTACACAAAGAAGAGCGAAAAACAAACAACGCGAATCTGTTAAACTGGCAGTTAATGATCTACAGAGCCTCACATTTTATATAAACAATATTGAGATCATTGATTTACAATTTTCACAGAAAAGAAGAAACAGCCTGAAACATGTAGGAGGAAACAACGGCGGACCAATCACAGTTGTTGCTGTTTGCATCGCTGTGACGTTTTTGGGGCAGTGCGCATCAGGCGTAAACTTTATGCAGAAGTATAAACCTGCTTTTAGTTCGCAAAATTCCACTGATCTGTTATTTATACTGGTACTAAGTAAAGATGGCACTCTTTGGTCCCGTTATCCTTCCTAACCTCCTGTAAACATGACCTGTTTGCTTGGACAGCACGCTGGCAAGATAAATAAAAATGATGAAATATTAAGAATTTGGAAAAAAAAATAAAATTCTGGCTCTCACTCAGGGGTCTATAGTGGAAATAAAAAAATAAAAAACCCACACAGTTAAATTAGACAGGGGAAAAACCCTGCGATTTAAAAGACATGCATTTCAAAATACACAAGAGACACGACACGTGATGCTAAAAGTCAGCTGGAATGTTCTTCCGTTTTAAACCAATTAAATTAAGCAGTTTATCATCCTTCATTAAAGGAGACATTAAGAGCATCATAAAGTGGCCATTAGATGTGGTCTGAGACGAGCACACCTGAATTCCTGCACGATAGCTGCAACGTAAATGCTTCTCGGAACAGTGATGATGGTTTGGAGCTCTAGCACCACCTGCTGTACATGGTGCAAACTGCAAGCATGAACTCCAGATCAGCACCTTTTCAAGAAACAGTAAAAGCTGCCATGACAAGGACCTCGACTCTGCAGGACAATGGTCTCCATCCTGGATTCTAGATTAAAAGCTTTAACTGGAAGTTATTTCAGTTGTTTAATAAATACGGAGATAAAGGTGACCGGGTGGGGGACGCAAGGAAATGGATTGATCTGTGGTTCTGTGCCCATGTACTGTATAAAAAGAGCCATGTCTTTATTTTGATTAGTGTTGTTCTTCACTGGTCTGTAGAGATGATGGATGAACACCTGGATGAGGTGAAGGTTAAAATCTCATGCTTTAAACGACGCAGAAGAGAAAAGGAAATATTTGTAAAGTCTTAGATTTGACACTTAATTGTAGAACTGTTGAATGGTTTATTTGTTTGGAATTCTTTTCTTGCCTTCACTGCAGCTCAAATTCCATTCAATTCAGCTTAATGTCACAGTTCTAAGTTTTTCATCTGATTCAATATCGTACATACAATTTATTTCATATTTCCCTTGATAAACAGCAAATGCCACATCAGCACCCTTATGCAAGATGTGAAGAAAGGGGGCGGAGCTTCAAGGTAACATCAGTGTGTTTGAAACACCGACAGAACTGTTAAAATCATCCCAGATGCAAATATTTAGTGGCCAATTTTCTGGAAGAAAAAAAAAAAAAAAGACAGTATTTTGGGATGGAGGGGTGTCAATTCATTTTAGTTCCCACCTATCAGCTACCTTTCCCCAAATCATATGAAGAGAGCAGAAGCCAGCCACATCTTTTCAAACTGCTGTGTCGTCTACCTCCTTTTACATACATGAGCTCAGAGATGCCGACGATTGGCTAGCATCGCTGTGATTGACAGGGGAGAAAAAGAGCATGCTCCTCCCTCTCAGACATGCATGAACAATTTTACTCTGTAGATAGTTGTCGATATTCAAACTTGAACATGCGAATCATCTCTGGCCTACAGGATGAACTGCTTTTCTGTTACATTTCTCAAAAGCCGGAATATTTGAGTGAGAACTAGTAGCAGCATGCATGTTATTTTCTGGATACTGAAATATGAAGCGCTTAAGGAACCTCTGTGGAGATCAGCAGGTCTATGTATAGTGTTAAGTACTGAGACACACGTATTTGAGCAAAAGCACCTTGAACTGCAATAAAAATGTCCAAGGGCAATATAAATGGTTTTACTTCTGCAACTAATTTAATGCAACATTTTTCTGATTTATTTCACACTTTTAAAAAGTTCACATTTGACTCACAACAGAGGAAAAAAAAAAAAAAATCCTGCGCATCATGTGCTCATGCCCCATCCCTCACATCATGCGACACTCAAAACAACATATTTGTAATTCTGTAATTTATGTTATGTAAAATAATATAAATCCTTAATTCTGTTTAC
>JAODVO010000019.1:2552137-2562204 GCA_025400055.1 Notarius lentiginosus
GAGTGTGAATGGTTGTTTGTCTCTATGTGTCAGCCCTGCGATGACCTGGCGACTTGTCCAGGGTGTACCCCGCCTCTTGCCCATAGCCAACTGGGATAGGCTCCATCTTGCCTGCGACCCTGCACAAGATAAATGGTTATGGATGGATGTAATAACTCTTCATATTCTACCCACGTTCACTGGATATGAGCAATCGCGCGCTCTGAGTGGCTACTCTACGACTCTATCAGCTCGTATACCATGAGTCGAGAAAAACAAAATCGCAGAGCGTGTTGCTGAATCAACCGAGGACGAAATAAAAACTCTCCTCGAAAACAAAACCCCAAAAAATACCAAAGAAAAGCAACAAAATATGGAATAAAAGTATTTGTTGGTAAGAACGTATCTTTTTTTTTTTCATGAATTATCGCATTTTTCACAAATTGCTCCTGTCATTTCGCTGGCTTGTTTATATTCTAAGTGGAAATTATTTTGTCAGATGTTTTGTATACAAGTTTATTTATTAAACTTGCAATGCTCTGTTTCTAAAAATCCAGTGAATGTAGATAGAATAAAACAGTTATTCCACTCAATCTCGTCGTACATGGATTATAAACAATTCGGTGCTACGCGCCTCGTCAGCTATCAGCTCATGTACGACTTGATTTCGTGAAATAACTTAATTATAGAGCTTTGTGGCATGTTTTTGACTGTCATTTTTATTAATACATTAACACATACAGTACTAGTCAAAAGTTTGGACACGCCTATGTAATTCGGTGTTTATTCTTTATTTTTATTAATTATGTTTAAGTCACTTCATGTCTTAAAGTAACGATGGCTGTCGTTTCTCTTTACTTAGTTGTTCGGTTCTTGATGAATTACTGCAGTTGTAGATGGAATAAGGTGCTTTTATTGCTTATTTGTATGTTTATTATTTCCTATTTGATCTCAAATGCATTAAGGCGACAAGAAACTCATCCACTAATTACCTTTTGACGAGGCACACCTGTTAATTGAAAAGCGTTCCAGGTGAACTCATGAAGCTGGTTAAGATAAACAACAGCGCGCAAAGCGTCATCAAGGGAAACAGTGGATACTTTAAAGAATCTAAAATATCAAACATATTTTGTTTTTTTACCACATAATTCCATACATGTTCCGGATGTTATTTCATGGTTTTGATGTCTTCAGTATTGTTCTACGATGTAGAAAATACTCTACAGAAAATCCTATGAATGAGTTCGAGTAGGGGTGTACAAACTTTTGACTGTTACTGTACATGCATTAATTGTTCCAGTATTACTTTTAATAAGAGAAACTTTATTTGTACACTTGCACTTTTATTTTCCTTTCATATTGTCAATTTCCTTTCTTGATGTATATTTTTACATAGAGTATACTGTACAATATGCTTTTATTAAAATGATCTAAAAGTTTTTTTTATTTAGTTATTATTATTATTTACATTATGAATGCATTAACAAACTATACGAACATTTCTGTTTCCTGTGATAATGAAGGAATATCTGTTAAACCAAACATACTAAATGGTATAAATGACATTTCTGTGTCTTCTTGATTGAAGGGCAAACAAGCAAAAAAATTTTTTACACAAGATGAAGCTACAAAACTGTTTTGGTGGATTTTGTACGTTTTAAGCAAGAAAGACTGAAGAGACAATGAGTGTGTGATTCCTGGGTCTCCTGTAAGACTGGTGATTATCGCACACTGCTCATTTTAACACAGTTCGGAGGTGGTGTTCATATTCAGTAGGTTTAACTGGTTTAATACAGTCATTTAGTCCAACATGTGGATCCTCATATTTCTATACTATATCTGACCTTTTGCTGCGAGAAGTAGGAGGTGTATCTCCGGACTGTAGATCCTTGAATCAGTAGATCTCCAGTTCCATAACTGAGACCTGCTCATCTGGTAGAACCAGTCAGGATTTGTATAGTCTGAGAGCACAGAGAGAAAGAGGCACTTTGTGTTAGCTGGAGCGAGGAACGGGTACAATACAGACAGGAATACAATGTTAGGATACGCCTCACAGAGCAAGGATTAAAAGGGAAAAATTCAGCTTTCCTCGGATCAGCCATGACCGATTAATGCCGATTGTCTTCTTACAGTGAGGATGAACATGGATGAAGGCTGACAGAGCAGATTTCTCAAGTAGGTCATGTTTCTTTTAGGTAGAGCTACAATAATTTGCATGAATGAAAAGGAAAGTTTAAGATTTATGCGCGTGTGCGTGTGTGTGTTTTCTTCCCTGTAGCTGTTATCAACCCAAGTCTAGCTTCAGTATTCTTACCAAATTGCACAACTTGTGTACACAAGTACAAGGCATAGATGACATGTTTGAGAAGGGCAGAGAACATTCTTCAGGCTGAGCTTTCTCTCACTCGTTCCAGCACAAGCTTTTTCACTCACAGACGACAATTTCCACTGCATTACACGTCTCCTCTTCAGTTTAAAAATTTGTGCTGCTGCAGCAAGGATTAATGAAGAAGAAACTTTTTGGATGATGTCCACAAGACATCACTTATTCTTCACATAACACCATGAGCGACATCACCAGCATCACAACCATCACCAAATAAAGGACTTCTGCTATTAGTTCTGGGCACAATGTCCAACTCTCAGGTGCAGAGCCTAAACGAGGATGTGGTTTTCCTGCCAGTAAATGAGTTCAACCCAGAGTTCCTCCATTCTGAGGTGGAACGCGGTGCCCTGGAGTCTCTGCTCAGAGATGGTCCCAGTGCTTTCTACACCAAACTGAGCGCACATCGACTCGAACCCTTTCTCACAGTGGAGGAGGTGAACCAGATCTCCAGCTGGGTGGAGGATCGTCACGTGGATGTTGAGGAAAATGGGGATGTCAGGAGTGAAACCAGTTCAGGCGTGAAGGGATTCTCAGATCAGTATTTCCCCATGCTTTCGGACACAACAGTTCCATGTTTGGAGCTCGGGTGGCCGGAGAAGGACAGATGGGACAGTGTGGAGCGAGCCATGGTCTACACCAATCCTCCAGCAGAGCAGACTCCTCATATCCGTGAGGTGATCAGGAGACTGCTGCAGGGAGCCACAACGGTAGGCACAATGGTCATAGTGATGAAAATCTGAAATAAAAACCGACTTTTTGGACTGTTTTGGATTAGTTTATATCTCTGGTTGTATTAGTGCACAATTTAACAAATTCACCCACTGCGATGCCAATTCTGAATCATCTGTAACCATCCGCAATGTCATTATTTCTTCCGATATATCATAAAATGTGATGTTCATTTCACGCTTCCAATAATAATAATAATAATAATAATAATAATAATAATAACAACAACAACAACAACAACAACAACAACAACAACAACTAGATAGAATGTGACTAAAGTCACAGTAATTTGCGCGAGCTGTTACAAACCGGGACATCTGGTCACCGTACCCTATAGATCTCGAACGCTAAAAGATAGAGAATGACGCTTTGTAAGGAAAAGTTGCACCCTGCCGCCCTGAACAAAATTAAAAATAATAATAATAATAATAATGATTGATTGATTGAAAAAATCATCAAAATTGAGAGTTATAAGTGATTGAAAAAAATCCCATTTTTCATGGATCATTCCGGTTCAATGATCCAGATCAGCACCCAAAGTCATAGCAACGTAATTCAGCCCAGAGATTTTGTTCATGTGAAGTTTGGTGATGATTGGTTGAAAACTGAGGGAGAAATATCATCCTAAAACGTTAGGATGATAATAATCATCATCATCACCACTACCACTATCTAGAGACTGTGACTAAAGTCGCAATGATTTGCGCTAGCTGTTACAAACTGGGACGTCTGGTCACCGTACCCTATAGATCCGGAACGGTAAGAGATAAAGACACTTAGTGAGGAAAAAAGCCCATTTTTCATGGATCATTTTGGATCAGTGATCCAGATCAGCACAGAAAGTCATAGCAATGTCATTCAGCCCAGAGGTCTTCTTCTTCATGTGAAATTTGGTGATGATTGGTTGAAAACTGAGGAAGAAATAGCATCCTAAAATGTTAGGAGAATAATAATAATAAGAAGAAGAAGAAGAAGAAAGATCCTGAGTGAGAGTAACAATTTGTGCCAGCGCTGCTAGCCTAAAATAATAATATATTTCCGACATGAAACATTATGAGGTTGAGCTCAACTTCTCAAATTTAAAAAAAAAAAATTATTTATATGACTGATAGATTCAGGAGTTTATTTTGTTCTGAGAGCAACAAGGCAAAGTATTTTTAGAGAATATAAAAAGAAAATTGCATTTAAAAAAAGAGAGACTTTAGTCATAATTTGTAATTTACATTTTCTGCCAATTGCAGCAGAAAAGTTGTTTGTAAACCTGTGCATTTCCATAAACATGGCTATTGTGCTAATAACTGACTGGTCTTTAAATACATTTTCCCAACAATCATGAGTTAATCTGATTTAACAGGACAGTCAATCATCACTAAATAATAACATGATAACGTCTAGACAAACTGTGCTCATAGGAACAAGTTAAACCAATACTGTTGGGTCATGTCCATAAATGTTATTACACAGTGTATACTCTCTTTACTGTAAGAACCAGAGAAAGCATAATTTGCATTATGGAACCTTCTATGCCAAATGTCTTCACTGTGTGTTTTTTTGTCGAGCAGCTAATCGCTATCGTAGCAGACAGAGTCACAGACAGCACTGTGATCAGGGATCTGCACTTGGCTGCATCACGAGGCGTTATCATCTACATCATCCTCAACCGAAGACCTGCACAAGATAACCTCACACCAAACCAGCTCAAGCACCCGGTTAGTCAAAAAGATCTGAACATCAGCACCTCTGTGATGAACAGCCAACAATTTAAGCAACTCCCCATAGTTTAACACCATGTTTAATTAGATGTGAATAATCACTTCCCAATTTAAATCCTACTTTTAAATAAACAATTCGACACTCCTTACAGCTCTGTCACAGTAACCCATACAACATTATTTTTCATCTTCACATGTCAAAGAAAGGAATGTCAGTGATGCTCCACAGAAAGCCAAGTGTAACAGGTTGCACTGCATTCAAAAAGTCAGAATTAATGCTGGCTGGAAAAAAAAAAAAAAAAAAAAAACAACCGATGCTGTGCAAAACTGCAGATTGAGAATCAATTCATGCTAAACGTATCTAGGAATGTTGAGAATGTTAATGCCTCTATTCACTGGAAGTAACACGAGCTGGAACACCAGAGGTTTGTAAAATAAACCAACATTCTTCAGGGTTCTGTTGATGGTTAAAGACACTGGTGTAGAAGTACCAGAGTGTGACTGTGCCACCTTAATCTGCAGCTGAGGTGCTCAACGTGTGCCTGATTAAAAAACATAAACTAGAAGGGCACTCATTAGACCGCATACCTCCACCAAGCCACATACTTTATCATCAACATTAAAAATCACATGACTTGAACCTGGGATAATACTACAGCTGTCCACCAAATTTCATCCAAATCCATTCACTACTTTTTGAGTTACGTTGGGAACAGACAAAAAATCCTGGATCCACAAAAAAATAAAATAAAATCTGGATTTGCATTAAAATCTAGTCAATTGTTCCTTGGCCCATGGATCACCTTTCCTCTGAATTTCACCAAAATCTCTCCACTACATTTTGAGTTACATTGGGAACAAACAAATGGAGGCGAAAACATAACCTCCTCCAACAAAGTTGTCTGAAGTAGAAAATAAACAAACACTGTTATGGCTTGGTTTTAAATCCTTCTCAAAATCACTCATTGCTCATTTATAGGTCCAAATTGGTCCATGGAGAACCCTTCAATGGAGGTTTTCCTGATCAGAAAGGTTTTTAGGATTCTAAGAACCTTAACTATCCAAATAATTATCCCTTAAATAACTCTTGAAGAATGCACTTAAAAAAATAGTGCTGATTCAGCCGTCCTTCTGGTAGAACCCGACAAAATGTTTTCCTCTCAGCAAGGAACCTTTTTAGGAAGTGACGCACTTTAACTATCCAAGGAACCCTTTAAGAAACCTTGAAGAACACTTTTTCCAGGCCTGTACACAAAATTTTTAGAAGCATGAAAGGTTCCTCAGTTGTCCTTCTTGCGAAACTGTTAAAGAGTCTCTGCCAAATCCGACAACAGCATTTCCTTATCAAAAAGGTTTCCATTAAGAACTTGGGAAGCAAAACACCTTAACTATCCAAAGAACCCTTTAAAGACCAACTGAAGAGCCAATTCTGAATGGTTTCCAAGTGCAGTGTAACCATTTTATTGGATGCTAAGAATCCTTGAAGAGTCCTTTTTTCCCCTAAGAGTGTACATATTCACCAGATAAGTGTGTGGTACAAACGACAAATCATTAGTTATTATTTTAAGTCAAGGCTCAAGGTAAAGGCTTTTCTTTTTAACACATAGAACCTACCAAGAGTAGCATTTCCCTCTTGGTACTTGGTACACTTGTAGAAAGAGTTCTCAGTCACCTCAAACTGTTCTTCAAAAGGGTTCAAGGGATCTTTCTTCTTCATGATGAGTCATTTGTGAGCAAGTTGACTTGAGTGGAATGTGTTGGCTCTGTTGGGTGAACATTGGATATATGATCCAGAATCTTCTTCCACTTATACGTTAATGAAAGTTAAGTGCAGACACAGCAAACAGAACACAGTAATATTATAACCAGAATGCTTACCGTATTTGTCAATCCTTCATGGTATAAAATACTGGATTTATATTTATTTAATTAGATTTTAAAACAAACACAATGCAAAGTATAATGCTTTCCAGAAACTATACTACAAGATTTAGGCAAAAACTAGGCAAACTTCCATTAGATTACTTTTTCTTTTTTTTTAACTTTGATTTTTGGGAAAATAAATCTGGTAAGTAGCTCTTTAGTATGCATGAAAATGTGAGCTAAGCTGATTGACACATGGGGATTGAGCTTGAATTCCAAATTAGCCTTCTGTTGGCACACCTACATTTCTCTCTCTGCTATTGTTTAAGGTTTCCAGCCTCTTAAAGAGGTTTTAGTTGAACATACTGCTTATTGTAAAGTTTTACACAGAATCTTCAAGGGTTCCCCCATGCAGATAAACCAAAGAACCCATTAGGATTCTAGATGGAACCTTATTGCAGTCAGTGTATTAGAATTATTCTTCAACTGCCATTCCAAGAAGATAACAGCAATGCCAATATCTTATGATCTGCCCTTTTGACAGAACATAAAAGTTCGGATTTTGGGTGGAAAGATGTTCATGTCTGGAGATGGGAAGATAGTGGAGGGAGAACTGAAGGAGAACTTTATCCTGGTGGATTTGAAGACGGTGGTTTTGGGCAATTACAGGTAAGAGAGATCTTCTGAGGTGACTTCAAGTGGAAGTATGTGTTAAACATCCAATCTAGTGGTTGGAGGTTGGGGCAAAATGTCGTATACGTAATAACAGTAATAAATAATGAACTGTGCCAGAGATACTGTGTATTTTTAAAGATATTTACAATAAAGAAAGAACATTTGCTCAAGATTTAGCTGAAAAGGTCTTCAGTGGCCCATCTGAACAAACCATTATGGACTAGGAACATTCCAGAGAAACCTTTATCATCCAATGAACCCTTAAAAAAACATTTTTAAGAGAGTGCCCCAAGTACCAAGAGCTAAATTTTAAATGCCTGACAGGTTCTAGATATTAAAGAAGAAAATAATGACCAATAATTAAGAGGTTGTATACCATCCTTACCTGGTTAATACATACTCTCTTAAAAGTATAACCATTTTTAAAGCTGAATATCCTAAATTATTTAAAAACAAACTCCTAAGGAACCCTTGGAGAACTTTTTTTTACCCAAGAATCTCTTCTTAATAGCTAGAACTTGTTTTGGTAAACCATCTTGATACTTGGTATTCAAACAGTTCTTTAAGGGCTCATTGGATACTTAAATGTCCTAATTGTCCAAAAAGGTTCTCTTTATGATAAGGAAAGACTTTGAAGTAAGGGTTCTACATAGAACCTTAAATGGTTTCCTCAGAAGGACAACTGAAGAACCTTTAAAGGTTTCTATTTTTTTTTATCTGTCCATAAATGCAAAAATATCATTGTTTAACCTGTTGTACTTTTTGCCATTGTATGTTTTGCCCAATATCCTGATCCACTTCCTGTTTTCCAGCCTGACCTGGACCGATGCTCATCTACACCGGCAGCTCGTCACTGTACTCAGTGGCCCGGTGGTGGAGTTATTTGATCAGGAGTTCCGCATTCTCTATGCCACCTCACTACCTGTTCCTGACTCATGGAAAAATGCCAGGCCCTTAGAGCTTCCCAAGATTGATACAACCCTTTACCAAGTAGAACCAAATACCCAAAAACAAGTGCTGCTCGACTGCCCTTCCAGCCCTCCACCACCCATCGCTGACTCTCCTATAGACTGGGACACTCTCGGGGTCTTTCAGAAGAGTGAAGAGGACCAGGTTTTGCCCGAGTTTTCTGAAGAACTGCCAAAGTTTCACAGAACAGGCCCTGACTGGCATACTGGGGCTCCTGGGGCAGGTGTAACAGCTTTTCATGCCACTGAATGGCAAGATGAAAGCAAGTGAGTGGATCAAGTTTGGGATTTTTGGCTTAGCCTATTATTTAGGTTATAAGATCCAGTAGTGTGATTCATATGACCCTTCATTAAGGGTGTAATGTTGGCATTTGAGTTCAAGATCTTCGCACAGAAGGAACATTGTGCACTTCATGAACTCCAGACTATACAGTTCTAAATTTCACCTTGAACAAAATATCCACAAAGACGAGTAAAGAAATCCCTTGCTCCTCTTTTATCTCTTCCATTTGTGCATAAATACTGTGCATTTCTCATGCTATCCCTTATCTGTGACACAGGTTATATCGTGTTGCAGCTGAGCCAAGGCATGTACCAGATCAAGCGATGTTTTGGTGAGACAGAAACTTTTCTGTGTTTTTTTTTTTTTTTTAATGCTGTTTGTGCTTATTCTTGGATTCCTAGCAGAGCACTTCTCGAGTCTGATTGGTCATCTCTGAAAGTTGTGCAGCTTCAAATCACAGGTTTATATTAATGCCCTCGTTCTAATTCGACTCATATGGCAGATCTTCCACGTCATCCAACTCTAATCGTACACTGAATTTAAAACAAAACAAAAAAAAACAAAAACATATAACCAAGGAGTTAAAGGCGTCTCCAGTGATGGTGCTTTGTAACAGCTGTGTCAGGTTTATCATTTCTTATTATTTTCTTACAACAGCACAAAACAGTGTTTTATTCCTAACACAAATTTATATCTCCACTTTTACAAAAGGAACATGCAAAAACCTGAGAGGTTTCAATACGGGCTTCTGACAGAACGTGACGAAGGATTGGCGTTCAGGCACCGAGACTTCAGGATGGAGAGGAACCTGATGGAAGACTTTGTGCCCTTCTCACGCGCTCACAGACAGGACTGTTTACCAAATCTGGACAGAAGTTGGGGGGGAAACACAATCCCAGAGGAGACGACACCCAGGTCAACTGCAGCTCCAGTCCATCATAAGGTGCTACAACATGCATACTGTACCCATGTATATTTTCACATAGAGTCAGAGGACCTTCTAGGATGTGAAAACCAAACCTCATCTGAGGGCAGTCCTGGGGAATTGCCACTCTTAAAAATGAAGAACCCTCAAAAGTCCTTTGTTCTTCCAAGTGGAGGAACACACAGTTTCTACAACAGGTTCTTGGACCTGAAGTGTTTTCATGTCATTAATTTGTCCTAAGTTGCTTGACAATGATGCATTTAGTTGCTGAAATTCTTTCTGAAATATTTTTTACAGGATGCATTCTGAATTAAAGGTTTTTCAGTTGTGTCTGTCTCTGAGAAAACTGTTAAAGGTTCTATGCAGAGGGTTTTGGATGCCAAGAAACATTATTGATATAATGAACTCTTTGAAGAACCCTTATTCCAAAGAGTATAATAATAATCAAAAAAAATATGTAAAAATCAAACAAAAATAAGGGCGGCACGGTGGTGTAGTGGTTAGCGCTGTCGCCTCACAGCAAGAAGGTCCGGGTTCGAGCCCCGTG
>JAODVO010000019.1:2609295-2626283 GCA_025400055.1 Notarius lentiginosus
ATACAAAATGCAGAGTTAAAAAAAAAAACACAACTCCTTAACTTGCATTTATCGTAGTGGCTGGTAAAGAAGATAAGAAAATCAAATATTCTTGACGTTCACAATGAACATGCACCAATATTTCTGTTTCTAGTTACTTGATTGGATGACTAACGATACAATTATTGAGTAATTTATGAAACATTAAACATGTGTAAATGGAATTAATTAAGGAGGAATAAAAGGAAGACAGTTTTGACTGTGTGATTTTTTTTTTTGTGTTAATTTTGGGTAACTATCTGATCATGTAAATAATACCCAGCATAACAGCGCCACCTATGTGGCGCTTTATGTTACACTGATGATAATCAGAAACAATTCAGAATGACATTTACAAAGCAAATCACTTCTAAATGAAATTGTTTGAGGAAAAATTGTTTGAGGTCTGTTTCACTGATCTGCTGTTTCTGTGCATCACAGTAACATAACGCTCTTTTTTCCGACAGCTCTCAGAACAGCCGGCTTTGTTCCTAGCCAAGTGGTGAAAGAGGTACATAAAATTTTGAAACATGATTTTGACAAGTGATAAATCGTCATTAAATAAATAAAACCTGATCTTACATTTTTCTGATCTCGTCTTGTTGTCCAGGCGCTGATAGAGAAGCCGTGGTTGAACCCACTTGGGCGTTTCCTGGCTGCCAGGAAACAGTACCAGAAGCGTGGGGGAAACTCTGAGTGCTTCTGGAAATACTGTGTCTGAAAACAAACACACACACTGCACATGCATGCTTATAGCCTGTCACTTGTGCTTTTACAATGACCTAGAAAAGACTGTGTGATGTTTAAGTAGATAGAAGTTGCATCACATGCAACTTTATTTTGTATATCTACCTTTGGCACAGGTGTAAATACAGTAAATAGTGTGTATAACAATATAAATAAATTTATGTTTCAAAAATGGTTGTATACTCCTTTTCTTTCTTTCTTTGTAATGTATTAAATATTAATAAATGTCACTGTGGTGAAGTGATTTGCAGGACGACATGTTTGAAGTAACTGTAGATTTTAATTTATAATTCATTTCAAATTCAGAGGTCACAAAACTCTTCCCTGAATTCAAGACAAAGCTTTTTTTTCTTTCCTTCTTGCAAAAATACATAGCATGTTATGTACATCCATACAGTGTGGCAAAACCTGTACAAAATACCCTGTTTTTCTGTCCACAAGAACGTAAAAAAAAGAAAAACACCACCACCATTTTGTGCTTAACAGTGTACACCCTTCAAAGCGCTGAGCTGACCCGCCCTTCCCATCCTGATTCCACACCTTCAACACCACGAGCAACAGATCATGACAACTTCTCACACGTCCTTTCAGAGTAGACACGTTTCTATAACCACGCTGATGGATTTTTATGGATTGGCTGCAATTAATTTAAATTAAATTGAGCAATTAAAGTGCTGAATTTAAATCCCACTTAGGTCACACATCATCTGTACATGACATCTCAATAATTTTCTCACTGACGAGGGAATTACTTAACGAAAGCCACGAATTCAGAAAAAAAAAAAAAATGGTGGTGGTGGAAAAATTGATGGTAAAATCTCCCCAGTTATATAAATCATTCTTCGAGAACCTTTTTTCCAGCAGGGAGAAACTATATGATTTTGAAATGTTAGGAGAATAAGCGTCACTTTGAGCGCTTTCCCTACCAGCTCTTTTGGGAATTAAAAAAAACATTTAAATTAAATTAAAAAAAAAAACCTTAAACTTGGGATTAAATTATAAAGCAAGTATAATATACATATCTAAACTATTAAAAAAATGATTAATGTATTATATATTTATTATATCCACATTCGCTGGATATGAGTAATTGCACACTCTGATTGGCTACTCTACTACTACGATATCAGCTCATATACCATGAGTAGAGAAAAACAAAATGGTGGAGCGTGTTGCTGAACCAACAGAGGACGAATGAAAGTATTTCATGGTAAGCACTTTTTTTTCAGTAATAATAATTTTGATCATCACCACATTTTTCCCAACCTGCTCCTGTTATTTCGCCGGTTTGTTTACATTCCAAGTGGAAATTATTTTGTCAGACGTTTTGTATAAAAAGTTTTTATTTATTGGATTTGCAAAAAATGCTCCGTTTCTCAAAATCCAGTGAATGTGGAGAGAATAAAACGGTTATTCCACTCAATCTCGTCATACATGGCTTATAGACAACTTGGTGCTATGCGCCTCGTCAGCTCTCAGCTCATGTACGACTCGATTTAGTGGAATAACTGTTAATTATATATCATCTAAAAAAAATACAAATAAATCACTATATTCATAAATAAAATAAAAAAAACAGTACTGATTCTCAATGTGAGTGAATGCACCTCCAGGAAGAAAGAATTGCTCATTCCTTAATTTGAACTTTTTCCTATAACCAGGAATGTGTTTCCTGTAATGTGATAGAACAAAAGGCATTTGGATTTGGGTTAATAATGACTAAACGCAGAGCCAAAAAGCCGCGGTTGTGCAAAAGGATCCGAGACGACAAATTCTCCCAACTACCACAGCAGCAAGAAAGCGTATACAAGTGCATGACTGGCGCATTTTAAGGGCAAAACGCTCAGGACGTCGTGCACATACCGTAGTTTGGAATCAAGACACCAGACAAATTTATAGAAATTTAATCAGGGCTTAAAGCATCGATATACAGTACAACTGGACTTTGGGAGACAAGGTACTAATTTTGTTCAATTCAATGAGAACGGCCATGACGACGAGCAAAATAGTCATGAAAGACATGCTGGTCAACGCCGACCGATGCATGTCAGGCTCTGAGGGTCGCGCGCGTCTTTGTATAAAACACAGTGAAACCCAAACTAGAACTGTAACCTTACAAAAATAAGAATAGAAGAAATTAATACTGATATAAATTACAGTTTTGCTCACAAAGCGTAAAAGATTCACAGTTATATGGTTCCAACAAATGAAGGTCAGTCTCTCCTGATGGTTCGAGTAGGTCCGACATATCGTCACGTCACGTCACGTCCAATTATGACACCGTGACCAACTCCACCCTCCTTACCGAGTGTGCAGACATGATTGGGTGATGCGTAATGATGGTCCGGCTCAGTGAAAAGTGGGCGGGACTTTTAACCTGAAGTGCTCGGAAAAGCGGCTTCAGGTGTAAGAGGCGGGGCTGACATCCTCCTGAGGGCAATCCTGAGAGGTTGAGCTGTCTGGAATGGGCAGGCTGGGAGAGTGGGCCACCGTGTCACTTCCTTCCAGAGCAGTGGGGTTACAGCTCATGCATCCCTGAAAAACACACAAGAATACCGAAACGTTTATTTGCTCTAACCTGTTTAATAAAAACTCCCTGAAGTCATGCATAAACACGTCCATGTTTACGGAGCTGCTTACTTGTGTGTTTATCTCCTTGGGTACACTGTGATGCTGGATCCAGGAATGTACCTCGGCCAGCTCCTCCTTCTGCTCCTGAGTGAACCACGGCTGCATAGGCTGCAGGAGGAGCAGCTTCTCTCGGTCCTCCTTCAGAACCTGTGCCTGGTCCCTGTACACAGATATAGACACATAAAATAACACCCATGGTCACACAAACAGTTACACACACCTGCTAACACACAGGCACACACGCTTTTTGTCTGCATAAGCCAAATAGTGAGATTCGAGTTCTAATTTAGAGAGTCAGAACAGGAAGGTGCTCAGTGAGCTTCAGCTCTCGGTCAGTCTACTTCTCCATCCACAAACTGTGCTATGGTACGTGTGTTACGTCATCTCAGCCAGCTGATTAGTGGTGATCTGACTGTAAACTGTCACCTGGATTCACCTACCTCACAGTGCAATGAGACAGACAACTACCTTGGAGAGAACTACACCGGCGAGTGTGACTGGCCGCACTAAACTCTTTCCCCTGTGGACAGAGATGACCCAGACAGTAACATTCCTCCCGTGTTCTCACAGGAGTGACAGGGTGCTGCAACTGACGGGGACACACCCTTCGGGCTCAGGTACCTGGGATGGATCTGATAGGTCATCATGACCGGCTCTGGTGTGCGCTGAATCATGGTCCATAGTGAGTCCTCCACACACTTGTTGAAGCTGGAGCGCTCTGGTGCATCCTGGCCCTTCCTGGCCTTACAGGACGTGTCTGACGAGTCATTGCTGGCGAAGTACTTGCTGCTGTTGCTGCTGCCTGTTGGAGCACAAGATGTGGGTTAACAAGCACAACAGCAGCATGAAGCTGGAATAAAATCAACAGCTGTCGTGGCTCCATTTCAGTGTTCTCTCCTAAGCCACACCCCCAAATCATTGCAAGTGCAAGAGGAGCTTTTCAAATTGACAATCAAGATACAGTGATTTCATTCTGTACCTGTGCGGCTGGTGGAGGTACCATTGGATCCCAGGCCTGAACCTGAACCCAGAGAACCCCCGGATTCTCCAGATCCACTTCCTGAGGCATTGGACCCAGTTCCAGAGCGAGCATCCTCCTGCAGCAGCAGATCCAGCAGGACGCTGGAGGTGGACTGAGCATCCTGATTACCCGAATCGCTGGGAGCATCCTCCTTTAAAAGTAATAACACACAGCAGAGTTACAACCTGTCAAACTCCTGATCATTAACTTTGGTTTTCTAGCACATAGTTTTTTGGTTACTAGTTTTACTACCACTAACATAAATAAGTGATACAGAAACACCCCCCCCCAGAGAGTTTAATCACCTTATCATGCTGCTCGTGCAGGCTTTCAGCTCGGCCTGCGTTTCCCTGCGGGGTGTTCGGTTTGGGCAGTTCCTCCTGCAGCAGGTTGAGCTGTAGTGGACTGCTGGACCTGGAACTGGAAAACAGTACTGTGGGCTGAGCGCCGTCCACATCCTCTTCCGGCCATGGAGATGAGATTAGTGAAGATGGCAATGCTCCAGGGGTTGAGGGCATTGAGCTGGGACCAGCCTGAACAGGTGGCTTGTCCATCGGGGAAATGTAGGAAGGATGGGGAAATGGAGGAGGTGGAGGCACTAATCCAGGTGTAGGTATGCCTGGTACACCTGGCACTGCTTGGGGATAGACGGTGTAGTTGACAGGGTAGGGCATGATGATGGTCATGACAGGAGACATGAAAGGATTCGTGACCTGCATGATCGGCTGCGTCTGTTCAGGTTGTGCCACCGTAGGAACGGCATGTGGCTGCATGGTACTGAACTGAGGTGGGATGGGGTAGTAAGGGGGCTGAACAGGCAACAGCATGGGAGAGAAGAAATTGGGTTTGTGTTGGGAAGATTCGGATGAGGAGTTATTGGGAGCAGAGGAGTTTAGTGGGACAAAGTGTCCAGGCCGTGAGCCGTCACTGTCAGACGAGACCTGAGGCTTTGCACGCTTGTGTCTGGGTTTGCCTGAGTGGGATCTGTTCCAATCTCCTGTGCTCAGGGGCCTTGTGGCATAATTACCTACCAGAGAAAGAGACACATCAGTGTGGAGTTAGTGTGAAGTAAATAGTAGTAAGTATATATTACTTGCTACCGTGAGCTAGCCTAGTGGTTAGCGTGTCCACCTCTCGATCAGGAGATACCAAGAGATCAGTTCTACTCGTGGTCGGGTCATACCAAAGACCATCATAAACATGGTACCTACTGCTGTCTGGCAAGGCACACTGCAATACAGACGCGAGCAGGGAGTCAAACTCTTGTGATTACCAGAGGACATGCCGCCCCTCCCCCCCATAGCCCTAGCTGTATAGGCGAGAGGTCAAGGGCTACGGAAACAGAGATCGGCATCGACCAACGCGCCTTAAGGGCCTGGCCTGGTTAGTACTGGGACGGGAGACTACCAGGGAAGACCAAGGCATGGTGCAGGAAGGACTTTAGATATATTGCTTGTCTAGCAAGATAAATGCTACCTGAGCCATCACAATCTTTGTCCCGTTTAACTGAGCATTACTGAAAAGCTAAACATTAAATCTAGCTTTAAAAATAAATTATTCTTTGGAATGATTTTGCTGAGGGATTTTTTTGATATTTAACATAATACAATCACATTTCCAAAAAAGCTGGGATGCTGTGTTAAACTGTAAATAAAAAACAGAATGCAATAATTTGCATATGCCGTGTAAAAGAGTCCGGGTGCTAAACTGGCCCGCCTGCAGTCCAGACTTGTTTCCCATTTAAAACATTTGGTGCATTATGAAGCGCAAAATACGACAAAGGAAACCCCGAACTGTTCAGCAACTGAAATTGTACATCAGGAAAGAAGGGGACAACATTTCTCTTTCAAAACTACAGCAGCTGGTCTCCTCAGTTCCCAAACATTTACAGAGTGTTGTTAAAAGAGAGGTGATGCAACACAGTGGTAAACTTGCTCCTGTCCCAACTTTTTTGAAACGTGTTGCTGACATCAAATTCAAAACGAGCATCTGTTTTTCAAAAAACAATAAATTTCTCAGTTTCAACATTTGATATGTTGTCTTTGTACTGTTTTCAATTAAATCTATGGTTTTCATGATTTGCAAATCTTTATATTCTGTTTTTATTCATGCTTCACACAGCGTCCAAACTTTTTTGGAATTGGGGTTGTACATGTTGCATCTCTAGTCGTAGTTACTTAATTAGGAAACTAACTGCCTTCAATTTTTGACTTACAGATTCAGTAACATTCTATAACATTTATTAAAGTATTTTATTACATTACTTTAATGGCATTTAGCAGACGCTCTTATCCAGAGTGACGCATAACATACCCAGAGCAGCCTGGGGAGCAGTTGGGGGTTAGGTGCCTTGCTCTTCAGCCATTCCTGCTGGTCCAGGGAATAAAACAAGCGACCTTCTGGTCCCCAGGCTGCTTCTCTAACCATTAGGTCATGGCTTTCCATTTAATTACCTTTCCAGAAGCATTCTATTACATTAATACTATATTCTATCAAATAATTTTCTGCCAGATTAACCTAAAATGTTTATGAACATTAGGAGAAACATTTCTCCTAGCTTTGATCTGCATAGCAACAGTAACCAAGCATGGGTGGGGCTCGGGATTGGTCAATGTAAGTACATAAAGCCATTTTCTCACATGGCTTTGCACCATATCGCCCTAAAATATAATGAACAATATGAGAGATGTTTTTTCAAGTAATCCAATAAATCAACGATTGTCCACATTCATGAAAAAAAAAAAATCAAATCTGAACATTCAAACACCTCTGTGGTTGGAGTGTGCCATGCTGCTGTTGTCCTGTTGGAGGTAGGAGCTATAAGGGCTCTCCAGGATGCGATGTCTGAAGCGGTCCACATACTCCTGCTCCTCTTTCTGCGTGTGTGCGGACAGCACCTCCTTGGTCAGCCCCACCACTTGGACCTCCTCCGGAGCCGTAGTGGAGGAGCTGGGGGCTGGCCGCAATGGCACAGGAGTTGGATCGGCCGGTTCGCTTCCCATTAGCGCATCCTCTAGAGCAGTTACTTCTGAAAGAAACAGACAGAGAAAACAATGAACAACTCCATCTGTGTTTACCAACTTGGATCACAGTGCTTTCATGGATACGAACCAGATTCAGGCTGGGGAACGTGCACGATGGTGCTGCTGTAGCTGCACTGGCTGGTCACAGACACCTCGCTCATAGCTTTAGTGGACAGAGTGATGTCAGTTAGAGGAGCCCCAACCACGGCTGCCGTTGTGTGCGCTACGGTCACCGTGGATCCGGCTGAAACCTGGCTCTCCAGACCAGCACTTGCTTCCATGGTTACCTCTATAGGGAAGAGGTATATTTAATAATACGGTGGACATGAGATGACATCAGTTCCTGCTGTTAAATGTATAGCTGTTTACCATCAGCATTACTTCTGTCCTCCAGTGGAGCTGCAGGGGTCTTGTCTTCCTCGGATGTGGTAGAAGAGGAGGAGGTAGTGATGGATAAGGATTCACTTTTCCGCTTCAAGGCAGGACCACTACAGCTTTCCAAGTAACTACAGGAAGTGAAGGAGACATTGTTAGTTAAAAAACAAACTCCAAGCAAAGTCTAGAAGAGATCTGAAACTCTGATCTACGAGAAATATATGAAAGAAGTCATTTTTTAAATGTACTTTGACATGTATGGTACATACATAAAAAACAACACAACCAATGAAAAGTATTGCCATTTTTAAGTCATAAAAATGGTAATAAAGAGGAGTAAAACACCAAGTGTTGAAAGGAATTAGAAAAAACAAAACTTTAACTGGAAAAACTGCTTTAACACCAAGGTTGATTACTTCCCTCAAACAGCACATTCCAGAGTATTTTATTCCTCTTATATCACAGCAATTTGCAAACAACTAATTTTTTTTTATTACTTAAATAATGACATCATAATTGTATTCATTTATAGTTACATTAAACGTTGTAGAACATCCACACCAGGGCCTGTCTGATAGCATCAGCCGATATGAGCTAATCTCTAAAAATTCGTCCTGGCGTTTATAACAGCCGAGCAAAGACAATTACAAAAGAAACCGTGAGACGGAAGACGAACCCTTCAACCATGTTATGAGTGTCATCATTGCGGAGTTTGTCCTCCAGAGGGCACGCTGCATCTCCACCTTTTGCAACACGTTTATAAAAAGGTCTCACTTCACAACAATCAGCTGACCCAAGCAGAGTCCAGCAGCGTATCCATGGCGTGTCAAACAGATGACATTCAGCATTCAGATGTTTACAAAAAAGTCAGTTTCAGTTGTTCACATAAATTAATCGCGTATACGTATAAACAGTATTTTGTTTTAACTGAAATTATTTATTGTATTAGTTCCTATACAAGTAAATGAATAAAGTAAAGCATCCTAAAGTATTTCACAGTTAACACTGCATATATGCTATATTTGAGTGATGAAAATGGATTAAACCTTTTATAAATGAAGTTGCCTTTACCTTGAAAACACGCAAGTAATAAATGTGCATGAATCCAGATGAATAGTTATGTATATAGACCTAATTAAAAGTAACTCTATTGTGTACATAGTTTTAAATGTCTCCCCCATGTACACATAGGCCTGCTTGATTATTTTTGTACGATTAACAACATTTTAATACGTTTATCTTTAAATGAAGACATGTTTGTTTGTTTAACAGGTGGGTATTGGTCAATAATATTAGTGATCACAGATCTTTATCATTTTCCGTGTTAAAACCCTTTATCGGACCAGCCCTTATCCACACAAGTTAGTTCCAGTCAGTTATGTTAAGCGTGGTGCAGTGGTTATGACTGTCGCCTCACAGCCAGAAGGTTCTAGGTTTCCTCCAACAGCCCAAAGGCATGCAGACAAGGCCAGCTGTCTCCTCTAAACTCATCACAGATGTGAATGTGAGTGTGAATGGTTAATCATCTCTGTGTTAGCCCTGTGATAGTTTGGTGTAGCCCGAAGTCAGCTGGGATTGGGTTAACATCCTGTGCTACCCTGACGGATAAGTGGTACAGATGATGGATGGATGCTGAATTAATAAGACAGGACTCTTCTGTCCTGAAGATAACTTGAAGTTCCAGCTTTACCTCTGGAGACTGGAGATTCCTTCCATAAATGAAAGCTTACCATAAACAATTTTTATTAATAATTATTTTTTAAAATCTGTTTATTATTATTAGTCTTAGATTACTCTATGCTGGAGTTGTACAAGTCCCTGTAAATGAGCTGTTACTTTAGTCACAATAACGTATTAGAATAAGTGTTTTAATACCAGACCATCAAAGACGTAGTAACTCATCTGGCCTGCCTTCAGAACAGCGCCCTAACGACCAAAACATCAAACAGATCTGAAATGTGACGACGTAAGAGAGGACCAACCTCCACGCCAAACTGTTTACTACAGGAAAATCAACAAAGAACTAAATTTTGTTCCCTGAAGGACGATCGACCCAAAACATCGGTCAGAACTGAATTTGCATAATAAATGAAAGAGGAGATACAATTCTAGTCAGAAGAAAATGTGTTAAGTTGAGCTAATTACTAATTTGTTCACAAAAAAAAATTTGATCATACAATGACCAAGTTTTGTGCAGAAGGTCGAGTTCTTTCAAATAAAACAATCAGAACTGAAATCTATTGAGAATGAGGGAGGAGACATGATTTAACTGGAAATAAACAAAGTTGTAAACGAATTGTTTACAACAGGAAGATCATCAAACAAGCAAACGACCAAGTTTTGTTCCTCATGAGAAGATCGACCCAAAACATTGATCAGAACTGGAATCGGATGAGAAATGAGAGAAGAGATACAATTCTAATGAGAGGCCTGGAAAATTCGTTAATTTGGATTAACTCGTTAGCAAAAAAATTTGACAAAACAATGACCAAGTTTTGTTTGGAGTGATGAGTTCTTTCAAACAAAACAATCAGAACGGAAATCTGCCGAGAACTGACGGAGGAGATACGCTTTAACTGAATTGTGGATGATGAACAGACGATAGATGCAACGCCATGGCAACAGCTCATCAGCCTTATGGACAGATGAGCTAATAAAGCTGTGATTTGTAGCTGCACTGTCAGAGCTGCTGCTTTCGAAAATTAAACAACACTTTCTGACCAATCAACAGCTGTTAAAGGTGTCTCACCGAATGATGCTGTCCACACAGTTAATCTGCTGGTAAGACGGAATGTGTGGCTGCTTCCTGCGCGAGTCCTCGAGGGAACTTCGGAGACGCTGAACCTCTAAACGCTGAGCACCATGAAGGATGGGAGCTGAAGGTTCTGCAGCACACAGGAGGAGGGTTAGGGTGTACACACACACCTGAACAGTTCAATATGTGGAGGATTCCAGCTCATTGCTTATAGATTATTACCGGAGTAAAAATATAATGCATTTATGCTATTTTATTCTAAAGCATGAATCTACAGTGTGTATGTGCTTTGCTTTCACCTGTGCTATTTTTCCTCACTGCTGTGTCTTTTCTCCGGGAGTCCAGATACGCCTGCTGACCTCCGCGCTTCACTTTATTAACATTAGCACATATCTGCTGAAGGGTCACCTGTTTAAAAAAAAAATTAACATTGTACTGGTAGTAAATAATGCATACAATCTCGGAGTTTTTCCTCGGCGCTGTCGCCTCTGGATCTATCCCTACATCTGGATTTCCATAAAGCTGCTTAGTAACAACGTGTATTGTTCAAAGCACTATAGAAATAAAATGAGATGGCAGTGGGGTGAAGGTGGGCTCACCGGCTCTCGGTGCGAATCTTCCCACAGGTTTCCATTGCTGTCACTAGATGAAGCCACACTGATGTAGTGCTCGTGGGAACCGTTACTGCCCAAGCTGCCATAACCACTCGAGCCATTAGTGTGGACCGGCTAAAAGTAGAAAAAGACGTGGACTATTCTTATCATGTTACAGTGTCTTAAAAGGAAAAATTCAACTTGCATATCTTGAATAGTGTCCCTTTTTGTCGCTCACTTGTAGGAAGAGCTTGTAGATCATGGCTTGCAGTTCTTTGACATCTTCATGCATGACAGGAACCTCTGCTTTGTTCCATGCAGCAAAAACATCCTCATTCAGAGGTCCTCTGCACGCACACACACACGCACATTTTTTTTTTTTTAACGGACAAACAATTACTGCCGTAACACTTATGTGAACGTCTGAGTGTTTCCTTGCTTACGTGCGGACTTTGTGCCTGCCGATAATGAAGGCCACCTTACGGCTCCAGGGGTTAACAAAGCTGGACCAGCTGGTGTCTAGTGTGACATAGTCTCCGTTTTGACAGCGGAAGCGGATCGGGGAATGTTCAAACGGTGGCTGTCCTGCATATTTCAGAACTGTGACAGGAGCAAAAATACCAAAAAAAAAATCACCCACTATAATGACAAAACGCATTAAATGAGAGCATGATAGCAAGTTAATCTTAGGCCTGGTTTATACTGTACTTGATGTGCGGTGACACTGCTCACATACTCACTTGAATACCTTCTGTACTTCTGGAAGATTAAAAGAAACTTCCACTAGCTCTAGCTGGCACATCAGATTCAAAACATTCCTGCCCTTCAGGTTTTAATGTTTCCAGTAAAACGTTTGGCAATATCATGTCCAAACACATAGACGAGCTTTGTTTCTTTTAATTAAAATGCAGTCATCTTGATTGTTGTCATGGGCTGCATCGCAAATCAAAAACTACGACCTTACAGTTAAGAATATTTCCTAACCTATTTTTTTTATGAGATCAGGGAAATTGGTTCGTGTTAATCCTAAAAAAAAAAAAAAAGGCCTAGAAAAGTATAAAAGTACACAATTTGACGTACAGCTCGTTTCTTCAGTCTGTCATCCTGAATATTTTCACTGCTCCTATTCAAGCCGTGCTAATTTTTCTTCAATGACTGAAACAGGAAGTGGATGAGAGTAAAGCATCCCTGAATTATAAAGCTTAGGACTGATCTAAAAGCTTTAGAAGATGAAAGGTGGTTTTGTGTGTCTATCTGTCTAATGTGGGTCTGTTAGAATGAGCTTTACTTCTGAATGGGGACTTAATAAGAGTTATATAATGGAGGGGGACCAGTTTTGCAAGTGATTAAAATACATGCTCTACTCAAAACATGGTCCTTCTACTTGATTCTAAATGATTCCTGATGTCCCGGATTAATATTGCGGTGTAATTTGGTGTAAGTTTCATGCGGTGTAATAGTACGAGGGAGAAATGTGTATACTTTTTTGATGCATGGTGAGCATGAGGGTGCGGTCCTCAGGGTGGAGGCAGGTCAACACCGACGTGCCTATCAGGTCCTGAGGGAGATATCCAAGCAAAGGTGCAGCACTGGAAACACACACACACACAGTGGTTAGCTAATATTCACTGTCATAGTATTCAATGTCTCACATCTGACACAAAACACTCACCGGTCATCTACTTCTAAGAACACACACCCTGGAGAGTGTGTTGTAGTGAAGATTCGCTTGTCTGTGGGAATTCGGGGAGCTGCAGAGCAACAGACTTGTTTTAAAAACAAACAAACAAACCCGACAACATAATTGAATTTAGTCCAACACTGTTTTTGTAAAAGGTGAAAGGTCACAGCTGCCTCACCCTCGTATCCTGAGATGATACGTTCAGCCAGAGCTAAGCAGCATGGATGTTCCTCTTCTCTGCCCACTCCCTGCACTTTCAGCAGGTACGGCGTGATACGGAACGGGTTGTAGCGCATCTCGCCATCTCGGTCCTTCCCTCCTCTGCACGCATGCACACGCACATTTAACGTCAGAAATCAAGCTATTAAACAAAGATTTCACTGCAAGAGAAAATAAAGCTGAAGATTAATTCTAGATAAATATTCTGCTATTTAAACAGTATAAACACAGAGGTAATTGTAGGAAATTGCGTGCTCTGATTGGTTGAGAGATTCGGACTAATTCTCGATCATCGACTTGAGCGACTCGGCAAAATGGTGGCCAATCGGTTCGTCACCATAAGCGAGGAAGAATTACAAATGACGAAAAAAAAAAAGCTGTTACTAAAAGCACTAAAGATGCTATGAAGTTTGATCTAAAACTATTCAAAGGTAAGGTGGAATTGTGATTTATTTTATCAATTTCAAAACGAAGTATTTTATCTGACTCGGAGTAGATAACTGACAAGTCTGTGCCGTGCCGTTATTATATATGCATGCCGCTTTTGAAGACTGAAATAATTTAATAAATCATCTGTGTATTTATATATATATAAAAAAAAATTATCCACCTCAGGCTCAGTGAATATCGGTGAATAATAACCTCGTCTTCATCTCAGTTATTATTATTAACTGTTTATTAACGGAGTGTGAGGTCTTTATGAGAAAATATCAGACCGAGGTCTTGACAGTATGGCGATGTCTGTAGAAAAAGATTAAGGTCTGATATTTTCCCGTAAAGACCGAGCAAACGAGGTTAATAAGGAGTTTATTATGCGTCTTTTTTTTTATTTCAAAGCTTAAAACAGATGGTCATTAAAATTAGGCATGACGCTGCTTTCAGTCACATCATATTTGTAACATAGTTGAGTCACGCATGCAGAATAAATGGCTAGCGGTTTCAAAACTGAATTTATTTCTTCTTCATGGCTTTTTTTCCCCTGTGCAGCCTCTTCAGGGTAATAAAATTTGCTGTCTGAATGCTCTACGTTGCTCATTTTTTAAATAACTCAATGAACCTTGTTTGACTTTCAGCCATTCCTGATTCCATTTTGATTTCCAATGCGCCTTTTTTTTTTGTCATTTTGATTTTTTGCAACACTGAAACCCAGTGCCTTGGAAATAAAGCGCGTAATCGCCCACGGGCATTACAGGAAAATACTGCTCGCCAAGGAACCAATCAGAGCACACGATTTTACCAGAAGTATCTTGTGCCAGATAATAATCACCGATATTCACTGAGCCGGAGGTGGATAATTAATTGCTAGTTAAAGGAAAATAACAGGCAGAAAGGAAAACAAACAAATAACTCAATTTTACCACAAATTATGTCGAGATTAAATGAGAAGCAGGACATTTAACTGACTGGAGGCCACAGCCCCACCTTCATTTTCACAAAGCAGAGGTTTATGAGATTGTAGACATTTAATTATTCTTTCACACAGCATCCCAACTTTTTTGGAACTGGGGTTATAAATTAAAAAAATAATAATAATACCAGTGAGACAAATTGTAGAAATTAAATATTATAAAAACTCTTATCATATTTCGAGTTAGTCGTGATCATATATAAATACAACACAATACTATTCTCAGTAGAACTGGCTACAAGATGAACATTACACATCTCATTTTACCATGTTATGGTATTAAGCTAAATCTACTATAATTTCTGAATTTTTTATTACTCTGTTATTTCACTCAAACCATGGGATCAGGTCAGTTGATTATTATTTTTTTTTTTTCAGGTTTAAAGTTTTTTTCCTTTGAAAGGAGTGAACTAGGTGAAATGAAAGAAACCTGGCAACATCGAAGATGTCAGTCTGGGTCAGGGTTAGTCATGCGGAAAATCAAATTAAACACGTGTTTGGCAAAAGTTACAAGATGAAGAAAAATTCCCTGCACAGCCCTTCTTTATGCATCATGATGATAAACCTGTAAAGAGAAGGACTTTAAAGACTTTCTGAACTCTGACCTGATTCTGCAGAAGAACGACTTGACTTGGGAACACTGAAACAGACCTGCAGAGAGAGAAGCATATGCAAAACGAGGAATTACATTTAGCAAATCTGAAGTTGCACTAATCCCCGGCCAATAACAAAACACACTGGAAATTCTATATAATTAAATTATTTTTTGCGTGTACCTGATACAATCAAATGGGGCATTATTTTGAAACTACATACCGGTAATCTAAAGTTGTTTTAAATTTCTACCTCATGTGTTTGCCAAGGATTTATTATTTTACAACTTGAAAATATATTGTCAACCAAAATAACAAGGGATACACACGTGATGTAAGGGATAAATAAAACACTCTGACTCATACTATTATAGGAAACTAATCAGTGATGCTGCTTTGTGATTTAGTACAAGCTGATTATTTTCCTATGAAAGCATATCCTGAAGTGCTTTATACTTCTGATTGTCTGCAAAACAAGCTAGTCTCTGTTCTCACTTACTTTATAGCAGTGATAAACAGTTATTCTCTCACCAGCCTCTTTTTCCTTTCTTGAAGTTAGTTATAAGAAAAGAACCCTGCAGTTTGTCATTTTGCAAAGAAACCACACAAGTTCTCTGTCCCACCTTTACCTCCGACTGTTACAAAGCGCTCACACTGTAGATCCCGTCCATAAATGTGAAATAATAAACGTCTCCTTATTCAGAAAACATCACCTTATCAACAATTACACCTGTTTATATCGTGCGCATGTCATACACGTCCCTGTGAATAAGCTGTTACTATAAAAACAAGAACATATTCTAGATTATATTATATCACAGGTGTGATAATATAAACCTGTGATTTGCACCTGAACTAGAACTATTATTCACACCTTCTGGCCAATCAGAATCCAGAATGGTATAAATATAGCAATTAGACTTCTGTACAATTTATAGACCAATGATTATGTTAAGCTCTTACATCTCTAAACCATTTTGAACATGTTTTTAAATGTTCTTGAGTAAAGGTGTAGATTTCCAACAGCGCTTTTTTTTAAGCTGCCATTTATATAGTTTCTATAAGTAAAAACAAACAAAAAAAATCATCAGATTCACAACTGGATTTGTGTTGAAAGAAACTATACTACATGTTGTAGGGAAAAGATAGGCTACTAACATCTAACAATAGCAGTTAGGCAAAAGATCTGTACGAAACCTCACACAGAAAATTTCTGACAGAAGAAATACCACAAGTGTGTGGACAAAAAGCAAACAAACAAAACAAAAACACCACCATGTTGTGTCCTCACCGTTATCTGTCCCCAGGTTCCAGGGCGGAAGGTGCGGCTGTGCGGTGTGAGAGTAAAACACGTTGACGTCTTGGTGAAACAGCATCTCTACAAACTTGGCCGAGTTGAGGAACTTGCGCTTGCAGTTGAGGATGCTGGAGGCCTGCTCGGACGCGTACACCACTCGGCCTGAAGCCAGCGAGAACACCACTACGAACGTGTCCTGTGGGAGGAGGAGAAAAAGATTCTTCTGAAAAGATTCACCCACATTCTAAAGAGATCAGGCTGCGTCATCTTAAAGCGGCCTTACTGTATTTTTGAGTGCGTGTTCGGAGGTCATGCTCTCCAGCTGCTCCAAGCTGCACACCGTAGTGTCTTTTCTGTCCTCCAGTCCGTTACACATCAGTAACTTGTAGTACTCATTGTTTGCTGCAGGGGGCGCCATAGCAATTATAAAAGAAGGGGAAAAAAACAAAAACCCAAAAAGCTGGTGTGAGCGGTGGCATACAGCGTGAGTCAAACTCTGGGTTAATGAGCATATGGCAGGAGTGGCATAACTGATGTCAGAACAGCAGACAATGAAGGATTCTGGAGCATATGGTTGAGAAGTTTGAGTAGGAATCAGATTTTATCAGAGGCACTTCGATAATCACT
>JAODVO010000019.1:2673360-2683960 GCA_025400055.1 Notarius lentiginosus
TTCACACTCACATTCACACCTACGCTCAATTTAGAGTCACCAGTTAACCTAACCTGCATGTCTTTGGGGGAAACTGGTGCAAACCCACACGGACAACATGCAACCTCCATATGGAAAGGCCCTCATTGGCCACTGGGCTTGAACCCAGGACCTTCTTGCTGTGAAGCAACAGCACTACACCACCATGCCGCCCCACCTCAGATTAGAGGACGTTAATATTTTTTAAATAAAAATTTCATGAGAAATACCAAACATTCAGCTTTACTTCAGCATCATTCTTACAAGGTTCAAGATGATTTTAGCCAATAGACGGAGCTTTAGCCATTTCTAACCCATAAAATCCTGATTTTTATCCAAATGGTAATTTTGTCAATATCAACACTAGTATTGATGTGTTTAATGAGAGTACAGACTTATCATTTAGTTTACAGATTAAAAACACATCTACTGTAAGTGTGCGGTACTTCTTTAACCTCCACAACATGGCTTCACACTTCAGCAACAACCAAAAGAGTCGGTTCCTGTTTGAACTGATTCACTAAAATGATTCAGAATTCCCGTCCCTAACACCTATTGAATCGGTCAGTTTGGATATTTGATTCATTGGGCCTAACAGTGTAAACAAATCCATACTGTGAACTGAATTAATTCTCTTATACTGATTCTGGGTGAGAAAATAACTCACTGCAGGGTTTTTCTGGACTCAACCCTGTTATATCATTCTAATAATCATTTCAACAAACATCTCTACTTTATAACGTGCCTGACTGACTGCTTTGTGACGAGTGTAAAAGTGACTGTGTGTGTGTGTACATCCATGTACTGCTGGAATAACCTGCAAAATGTGTACCTCTTTCATTTTCAGATTTTATTTTACAGCAGAAATTATATAAAGCATTCAGAAAACATTTTCCATGTTTTGAGGGCAATTCAAAATGTTTTGCATGGCTTCAGCAGCTGAGTATTTTTTTTTTAAAACATATCCAACAATTCAGTGATGCTCTTACATGCACAATTACAGAAAAATAAATCTCACAAGAAGGACAGAGAGAGAGAGAGAGAGAGAGAGAGAGCTGAGGAAAAAAACAGAACGTGAGGAAAAAACTCATCGGAAGGAGGAAGAGGGATACAAAGCAGGGGATGAGGGAAGGAAAGAGAAAGGGACCAAAGAGAGAAAGAGAAAAGGGGGGAAAAGAGAGGACTAATACTAGTTTTACATGCAGAGTGTTGCTTGCCCATCGCCTTGTAAGAAAGCTGGGCTTATATTCACCTATTTTTTTTTTTTCTTCTGATCATTTGAAAATGATGAAAAACGTGCATTAGGGTTTCGGGAAACATGAAACCGATATCCATAGATCACTGAATGCCTGACTTTCTGTTCCACTAATTGCATAAGAGGAAGTGAACTAAGCATGTCTACTCTTTTTTTTTTTTGAAATTATTATTATTTTTAAATGTTTCTAAATTCTTTTAAACTATAGCACTCTGCTTTTAACGAAACCGAAACTGTTTATTGCTCTGAATTTGTAAATAAGAAGAGTGATGATTGGTTCATTAGAGGCCTACTCTACGTTTCGATTATTTCAGAGGGGGAGGAAAAACAGTTTTATTGATCGTGAACAGTTCGTAGGTTCGAACAGTTCGTTAACCTGTTGCATGTGGTTTGTCATTCCTCCATCTGCATCTGAGCCTTGAGAGAAGTGTGTGACATCAGACCAGCTCAGGACTAAAGCACTAAAACTACCTCGGACAAGGCTTTGGGGGATTGGTTTTGAGGATGGAGTTGTGTGATCCTCTCACCTCACATAGAAACGTCGAATGAACGATCAAGTATAAAAAAATGTCATGTCTCCTGGATGGAACGACGTTCAGATTTCCATTGATGTGTCGAACGTTGAGGTATTCTTTCCTTTTTTTTGGAAATGTTTATGAAATGAGTGATGCTCCCTCAGTTAGACAGGATGAGGATGAACTCAGCAGTAATACGAGGCCTACCCTGCTTCCCGGTGTTTTAGTGATTTGTTGTAAATGTACTAATTCGTGTCGTATTAATGGAATGATTTCCTCTTAGACCCAAAGCCCTGACCTGTTCTAAATTTAATCTAAATCTGGATTCTCCCTCCCGGTTTTGGCACCCTGAGTAAATTTACAAAAGGGAGGCAGAATGTTCTCGAATCTCAAACACTCCTGAGTGGTTTGAGACACAGCACAGTAGGTGGATACTGATTTGGTGGATGAGCACGCTTCCAGTGTTTTCTCTATCCTAGACTGCACATTTTCGTGTTTTCCTGATTGAACACCCTGCGTAATTTGCTGCCTGGAGCCCAAATCTAGGACCAGGCAGCCATGGACGAAAAGAAAAAAAAAAAAGGGTGTTTATGAGATTTGGTGACGATTTCCTGAAGTTTGCGCGCTCAAATCTGGAAGAACATTTTTGACCATGTGGAATAGTAACCATAGGAAATAGTTCTAGTCATGCTAATGAAATAAAAGTAGTAGTAGGAAGAAGAAGAAGAAGAAGAAGAAGAGAATGACACCATGAGTCTTGTTCTAACTGTGCCTGCCGTGCAACAAACAGGAATGAAGTGTGATGCTCTGTGATATGTGACGGATATGAAACTTGTGTCTGAACCTAAGAGAATGTTTCTTTTTCTCTACTCTACTGTGCTATGTGAGTACTGAGATGAACGACAGGCATGCGTAGTGTATTATTCGTCCATTTGAAATCGGATTTCTCATGCAAATGCGCCGTGCATGTTCATGTTTCACATCTCTCTGTATACATCAGTGCTCTATTATATCTGTCTTGTCAGCGTATTAAATAAAATTAAATCATTTTATTAAAAAAAGCTATATCTATGAATCAATCCAACATCCCTGACCAAAACAAATGAAGAAGATTAAAAAAAAAAAAAGCTGGCACATTTTGGGGGGTAATTTCCAAATATGAGGTTAAGAAGGTAGGGCTGGGAAGGGATCTCATAACTCTTCGAATAATAAAACCATTTTTTTTTTAGCCTTGCATTTCCACACGTATACAAAAACAAACAAATAAACAAAACAAAAATAAGAGGAATCAGTTAACATTGACCGTCACTTGTAAGTAATAAACTCCTGAAATCTCAGAAGGTTTTCTCAAAAGGTTACGTTTTAGGCACTTTCTACAATAATACTGATATTAAATCTCTGCGGTGATGAGAATGATGGAAATGTAAAATCTGATATGGGAGGAGAAATAGATAGATAGAGAGAGATAGAGAGATAGATATACACCGTAAGACCTGTGAATGAGCACCATACGTTCTGAGTGTAGCTGCTGGTGTGAGTCAGGAAATGATCCCCTTTTCCGTACGTCCAATACTCGGATATTAAATTTGTCTTCGTGTCCGATTCACCCACCAAGATCCAGCGTTTTATCCGAAGCCCTTGCGTTCTTTTTGCCGATACGACATAAAATAAATACAAACACAAATTCATAAATGATTTCCGAACCGAGCCATATTACACAGCATGAACACTTCAATCGAAGACAAATAGAATTGATATAATAAGACCAACGAGATGAGCAGAACAGGGATAAAAACATGGCAGGCTTGATCAGATGAATCTCTTTACTCTGTTCAAACTAATCCCATGTTATTTTCACCCTCCGCTTTTCTCTACTTTCACAGATTTAGTTGATGATGCATTGATTTAATGGTAGAAAAAAAAATCTGATGAGTCTTATTTATCTCTTAGATGATACGAATCCTCTCAGATCATTCATTACATACTGTACAGTATCTGACACTTTGACGACTTTTATATAAATAATATAATATAATATAATATAATATAATATAATATAATATAATATATGACCTGTGTTTCCTGTCTCCAGCAATGCCGAGTAATGTCGATTCCCTGTTCAAGACTGCCATTTACAAATTCATTCTGCATATTCAACATCTTTCAATCAATCCACCTTCTCCTCCTTCCTTTCAGAACGGCTTCGTGTCTGTTTCTGTGTTTATGCTGAGACGTGAGGTAAGTGAACAGACAGAACTATAGTGAGACCAAGACATCTCTTCTTCCGGGTATTGTGGAGAGACCTCTACTGTACGACTGCGAGGGTGATAGAATGAATTTAGGTCCTTGTTCTAGTCTAACCTCTGTTATAATAATCTGTTGAGCAGAATAATTAACTCATTAATTAATAGATATACAGATATTGTGGCACTATTGGCAAAAGAAAAAAAAAATCCTGCTAGCCATTGTCGGGGGGGGAAAAAAGGAAAAGCTTGGAATCAGATAGATTTCTGTATAAATGGCTCCCAGTGCTGTAACTTAGGCTAATTACAGTAATTGTCCAGGTCACTGAGATCATTGATGAAAAAACTTTATGGGTTCCATGACATAATGAGTAATCAATAATCAACCAGTTGTTATTGTTACTAATTCCTCGAGTGTAAGTGGGTTTGACTTATAAACTCCCTGCATTTATTTCCACCACTGAATCTGACTGGGACGCAAGTCTGGATTTGGACTTGGTTTGACTCATTCTAAAATATACAATATTTCTCTCAAAACCCCTCTTTATTTACACTTTTGAGTTTTATATCAGTGATATACACTGATACTGTGCTATACAATAACCTAAATATTCATGAACCCTTTGAACATCAGTGCTGCGAAACCGTCCAGGTAGTGTTTATTACTACACGTATTCCAAGAGACTTGACTTTTATTTTTCAGAAGGTTAACCAGTTTAGCTCACGCTAATCTCACACTGGGCCTTCATTTGGCATAGGTTTTACACCCTTCCTGATGCAACCCTCCCCAATTTATCTGGGCTTGAGACCGGCACAAAGTATGCACTGTCATGCCCAACCACAGTGGCTGCGTATTTTACCCAACCTGCATGCCTTTGGACTGTGGGGGAAACCAGAGCACTCGGAGGAAACCCATGCAGACACAGGGAAAACATGCAAACTCCATACAGAAAGGCCCCCGTCGGCTGCGAGGTTCAAACCCAGGATCTTCTTGCTGTGAGGCGACAGTGCTAACCACTACACCATCATGCTGGCTCGGATAAAGATTTGAACAGAAGAAGATAAGTGATACGCTTGGTGGGATTTGATTTGAACTCGCACTCTTCTGATCATTGTGCCCACAGCTTTAACCACTGACCCCCAGCTCCTTCTGCCTCCTTATACCAGATAAGCTCTGACACGAGAGGCGTGTTTCATTCCATGGTGACTTTCTACAGGGTGATACTCCTTTAGCTCCACGCCTGTTTTGTGTGTGTTTTTTATATTAGACTCACTCATGAATGCAGGCTGTATGGAAAGTCTGGAGATGCCCAACTGTAACCCTCGGGTTCGTTATAGGATGCACGCTCATAAGGATAGAACTGAATCGAGATGTGTATCGGGACTGCGAAGCCATGGGGCCCAACAAAAAAGATGCGCAGGTTTTTAGCGAGTGGTCAGATATGAAGTTTGTGGACCACATGAATGATTTTAATCTTCAAAAAGCTCTTTATCCTGGTTATAGTGTCAGATGACCAGCTTTGGTTGCTTTTGTTTAACCAATTAATAACTTGTTTATATTTTGGACACAGAACCAATCAGTTTGAATAAAAAAATATTGCATTTGGGTGCAAACAAGAATAATAAGGTGTGGGCACTGGTTTGAATTCCTTCAGGAATGGGAGATATTCATTGGGCTTCCAAAGACAGTAATTAGAATTCTGTCAGGAGTGGGTGGTGTTAATCAGAATTCCTAGGGGAATGGGCAATATTTGGCAGAAGTCCTATAAAAATGGGTGGTATTGGCCAAAGCTCCAATGAGAATAGGTGATATTGGCCAGAATTCCGACAGGAATAGGTGGGATTGTCAAGAATTCTTTCAGGAATGAGTGGCATTGACCATAATTCTAATGGAAATGGGTGGAATTGGCCAGAATTTCAACAGGAATACGTGGCATTCACAAGAATTCTTTCAGGAATGGATTGCATTGGCCAAAATTCTTACAGGAATGGGTGATATTGGCCAGAATTCCAATGAGAATGGGTGATAATGGCCAGAATTCCTACAGAATAGGTGGCATTGGCAAGAATTCTTTCATGAATGGGTGGTATTGGCCAGAATTCCAATGGGAATGGGCTGCATTGGCCAGAATTTCAACAGGAATAGGTGACATTGGCAAGAATTCTTTCAGGAATGGGTGATGGCCAAAATTTCTATGGGACTTGGTGGCGTTGGTGAGAATTCTTACAGGAATGGGCTGCATTGGCCAAAACTCCAATGAGAATGGATGGGTAACACTGGCCAGAATTTTTTTCAAGAATGGGTGGTATTGGCCAGAAATCTTTCAGGAATGGGTGGTATTGGCCAGAATTCTGATAGGAATAGGTGGCATTGTCAAGAATTCTTTCAGGAATGGGCGATGTCGGGCAAAATTTCTATGGGAATGTGTGGTGTTGGTGAGAATTCTTACAGTAATGGGTGATAGTGACCAGAATTCCTTTGGGAATGTGTATTATTGGTCAGAATTCCTATGTGAACGTACGGTATTGGTCAAAATTCTTTAAGGAGCAGGCTGAATTGGTCAGAATTCCTTCTAGGATTCCTACATATCTCCAGGACCAACAGTACTGACCTTTGTCCATTTTAGAGCAGATAACCAGGACTCTGTGTGTGTGTGTGTGTGTGTGTGTGTGTGTGTGTGTGTGTGATGACAGGTCAAACCCAAACCTGAATGAACTGGAACCCCAGACTTCTCAGAAGTTCACATACATTGTCCCTTCCTGCCCTGGACTCTTTACACCAAGAGACATGGCACGTCTATGAGGACATGTGTAATGTCATATGTGTTTATTTATACTCCCTTTATTATCACATGATCACGTCACATTTCTGGAGCCATTTATACAGAAATCCAGATGATTCGTGAGGGTATACAAACTTCTTGTCACTCTATAAACAGGTCGTATCTGAAGATTTTTTCGGGTCTCCACTAACTCTATGTTTTATCATGATTTTGCAAAAAAGTCATGCTTTACTAAATGCTCTTTATAAGAACATTTCAAATAAAAGGCTCTTATATTGAAACTGAATGAATCTGTTTAGATCATAGCCACTACATTTTTTTCTTTATATTATGCTCTGTGTCATTATCGTAAGGTTTCATGCACATGGCTCCTTCTTTGCACCAGATATTTACAATATTTACAAACAATACAACCGTACATCTCGGGCGTTCAAACAAAACTATACAATATATTTTTTTTTGTTATTTTTTTTGCTATCTCTTTATCATGTTATTATGTTTTTATGAATAAAATAATATATATTAGTAAATACAATCCTCTTGTGGTAAGGGTTCTGGCTCTCCGTGTACCTTTTCTCTCGTGTTTTTTATGTACAGGGACCACGCTTTAGTCAAAAATATGGAGGTTGTTCATAGGGACCCTTTTAAAAAGTCTTTAAGACGTCAGTGTTACGGGAATCTCCAAACGAAAAGCTTCGAACAGCTTTCTGGAACAAACAGCAACAAATCAAAGTGCTGAAACCTTTCAGCGAACACACACACACACACACACAGCAAAAATAGTGTTTCTGTGGCACGATGAGACAACTATACAAGAAAAATAAATAATAAATTCAGTTCAATTCAAAATAGAAGCAGAATGCATGTCAAAGAAGAGGTAAATGAGGTAAGGCAAACAAAAAAATGTAAATAAAAAATTCAAAAAGACGTATATTTTGTATGACAGGACAGAGAAACGATGTTGAGGTTAATTAAACACAAAAAAAACCCACAAAACAGTTCTGTCAGCATGCAGGAGCACTCGGCTCAAGTACATGCACTATTTCCGGATTAAAATTCAGCAAACACGGGACTCACAAAGTCAGGCCAGCGAAAGGTGACGTTAAGAAAAGGACTTGTTTAGAAAGTCAAAAAACAGTGCACACAAACAGTTACCCAAACAGAGATTCGGCTCTGTCCCAAATCGTGACTTACTCCAAAACCGCAAAAAGTAAGACACTGATATTTCAAACCCAGAATATATATTTTTTCTCTTTTAAAACCTAAACCCGGTCTACATTCATGTGCAGCCCATCCCTTTTTCACCGGATGAATTAAAGGACGGACGAGTTGGAAACAAAGAGTCGATATACAGTGAGTTGACGGAAAACTCTGCATGCACATGATCAATGCGTTGCGCCCTTTTTTTTTTTTTTTTGGTTTGATTTTCTCATTTTTGTTCTTTTTTTGTTCAAATCGGTTGTTTTTTTTCCCCTTTCGTTCAAAATATAAAAACGTAATAATCATAAGCAGAATCCAGCATGATTAATGCAACGTTAATGCAATGTGTTTCTTAATCTTGTCATCTTTCTTATCTTAAGTGCTTTCAGGAACAAAATCGCGTTCAGTTCCATGGCAATCGTTCCTCAATTTAAAAAAAAAAAAGAAGAAGAAGAGTGCAAAAAATGGCATGAGGATGTCATTATTTCCCAGATAAAGTCTTTGTTTTATGCAGAACTCCCCACGTTCCCCGATGGAGAGGAAAAATACACAACGCTGTGGCAGTACCAGGGTCGACAGAATCAGTAATGATGCAACCGTCACATGTTGACATGTTCTTAATATCTTCTCGCTTCTGTGTGTTGTTTTTTTATTTTCTTGAATAGTTTTTGCCTTTTGGTAAATTGTTCGTTTCGTGTAAAAACAGAAAGAGGAAAAGGGGGAACAGTCTGGACTGGAGGTGGACGTTACATTGTGACGGGGCTCTTTGGCGAGCTCTCATGTTCCTTGGCCTTTTTCAGTTCTCTCGCCCTGTAAGAAAGAAAAGATGAAAGACAGGAGGAGTGCAGGGTTAGTTTACGTTTCGGACCGATGCTTCTCAGCGCTTTTCTCCCTGACACATACGCCACTCTCAGCTCCTGGCCGCATTATGCACAGCGCTGCTGAGTTCTGGATTCTGATTGGTCTGGAGGTGTTGATTAATTTTCTCTAGCAGCGGCTCTGACGTGCCTGGGTGCTAAAATATATTTTATTTCTGATTGTTTCGATAGTAACAGTTCCTTTACAGTGACCAGTGACGTGTATTGCAGTACATGACCTTGTATGCATTTTCTATCACGGGAACGAGTGCTGAATGTAGGACGTAACATCGCTTTGTGATTTCTCAGTAACAAGCTGCATTTTTTTTCCCCAATAACTTCAGGAGAACGTGACGGAACGAAAACTTTTCGCTCCTATGTTGTAAATAATACCAGGAACTGTCATTAAACATAACTATACATGACTAAGAACAACACTTTGTACGTCTTAAACACAAACCCAAATCAGAAAAAGTTGGGACTTTATGGAAAATGCAAATTAAACAAAGAAAGCCGTCATTTCTAATTTTACTTTGACTTGTATTTCATTGCACACAAAATGAACCCATGTTTTTTTTTTTTTCTGGTCAACTTCATTTCATTTGTGAATATGCATCCGTTCCTGCGTTTCAGGCCTGTAACACATTCCAAATAAAGTTGGGACAGAGGCAATTTAGGCCTTGTAATGAGGGAAAACGATTAAATAATGATGTGATGTGAAACAGGTGACTGTAATCATGATTTGGTTTAAAATCAGTATCTAGGGAAGGCCTAGTGTTTGAGGAGCAAAGATGGGCCGAGGATCTACAATTTGTCATATCACTCTTGTTCAACTTGTAATCACGTAATCTGGAGGAATTTCAGTGCAGAAAGGGCAAAGGGCTCAAGCCTAATCCGAACACCCGTGATCTCTGATCCCTCAGACGGCGCTGCATCAAGAACCGTCATTCGTCTACAGCTGATAGAACCACATGGGCTCGGGATTACTTTAGCAAACCTTTGTCAAGCTACAATACGGGAGGCACATCCACAAATGGCAGTTAAAACTTTACTGTGCCTTATGTTAATTGTGTCCAGAAGCAGCGGCGTTGAACTTCTCTGGGCTCGGAGACATCTGGGATGGACCATCACACAGTGGAAACGTGTATTGTGGTCAGATGAATCAGTATTCCAGGTCTTTTTTTTTTTTAAGAAATGTTTGCCGTGTGCTCGGAAGACGAAAAGGACCATCCAGACTGTTAGCAGGAACAAGTCCAAAAGCCAGGGAGTGTCATGGTATGGGGTTGGGTCAGCGCCCTTAGTGAAGGTAACTTATACTTTTGTGATGGAGCATTAATGCAGAAAACGACATTGAGATTTTGGAGCAACATCTGCTGCCTTCAAGACGACGTCTTTTCCAGGGAGATTTCAACAGGACGATGCCAAACCACATTCTGCTCACATTACAAAGGCGTGGCTGTGGAAGAAGAGGGCGTGTCCTGTTTTGAAATGATAAATATGAGTGACGACCCTGTACTGTTACACACCTTCAGACCTGTTTACAGCAAGGACGGGACAAAAATAACACCTGAAACACTTCGTCATTGGTGTTTTCAGTCCATAAACATCTTTTAAGTGTTGTGAGAAGGAATGGAAGCGTTATAAAGTGCTTTACCATCCCAACTTTTTTTGAAATGTGTTTATTTTGAAAAAAAATAATCAAATCCATGAGGTAAAACATCAAATTGTA
>JAODVO010000019.1:3382689-3394154 GCA_025400055.1 Notarius lentiginosus
AAAAATTTAAACTCACTTTTTTTTTTTTTTAGGCATTGCTTTTTAAGAGTACAACGCTGTTGGCCAGCCTTAGCAGAGGAAAAGAGGGGGTTGAGAAAGAAAAAGACGCTCATAGCAGCACGCATTTACGCTTCTTCTTGGGCTCGGGGGGTTCCAGGGCTGCCAAAATCGCCTCGTCAAATACATTCTTTAGGCCTTTCTGTGGACACAAAGCAAGGAAGAAATGGAGACTCAATGCGGATCAACACTGACGTGCAAAAAAATAAAAGTAAAAGGCGCTGTGATAAATGTGAATGAAACATTTTGATGCAAAAAAAAAAAAAAAGTTTTACATGCGTGAGGGATTCTGAAAAGAGGAAGTAGGACAACACGCATCACATCTTTAAGGAGTTAATGCAAACTTAAAAGAAGAGAGACAGGCATCAGAACATTTTCTTAACATCCAAATCGACATAAGGAGTTGCTTGGTTTGGATCTCGACATGCCAATAGGTCATTCTCTAACAAAACAAAGTGGATGTAACACAAACAGAGCTCAGAGACACAAGGGTTGGTCGGGGGGTGGGGGGGATGCAAAAAGATCAAACAGGAAAAAACAAGACAAAACTTAGTTTAAAATTTAAAAAAAAAAAACTTGAACGGGGCTTAACTGAACATGATCGGTGAGGATCGGCAAAAAGCAAATGCAAGACACTTCTGGTAGATCAGAGCCATTTCGGAAACACCAGCTTTCCAAACACATGGAGGAAAAAAAAAAAAAAAAAAATCCGTAACCTAGACATGAACATGCAAGACGAGAAAATTCAATGGGCCTTTTTTTAAAGTCATAGGACAATTAGGATGAACCCTACTCTTTACAGTTGCGTTATACGGCTCAAAGTTTGTAGACATCTCTGTGCGCTGGAGCTTTACAGTTCCCCTTCACTGGAACTAAAAAGGGCCCAAAACCGTTCCAGAACAATGCCAAAGCGTACAAATCTGAGTTCCATGAACACATCTGGACAGGAAGAACTCGAGCATCCTGCACAGAACCCTGACTGAACTCGACCCCACTGAAGACCTTTCGGATGAACTGGAGCGCCAAGTTTATCTTGTATTAACGCACTTCCATATCTGTTACCTCCCACTTTTAAGCCTCATGACGACAAACATTACAGCGCATGACAGTTGTGGTCTAGGTCGTGCATTTTGATTAGGAACATGTGCAAATGTATAGAGAAATCTCTCTCAAAAAGAACGTTCTGAAAGGATTAACACAGCATGACGCACAGCTACAAAACCCTGCTCGATCATCAAGATACTAAAAAAAAAAGTGAACGAACTCACACAGATGCTTCATAAATGTTTCCCCATCCAGTATGCAGCAAAATAAATGCATAAATAATTTTCGGAATTGACGACACACTCAAGATGGCGATTTTAGCTGACCTTTATTAATGACACAAATCATTTCACAAGATTAGAAGTAAATCCCAGGACGGTGCATCTGATTGCAAGGTGTAGCCTTAATATGTTCAGAATTTAATTTCTATGATACAATGACTGCAGTATAAAATAACACACTGAAATAAGGAATGAAGAGGAAAAAGATAAAAGGCTTGAGCGCAATGCGTTTGAGCTGCTTGATGAGTGTACCTCTTTGGCCCCGCCCACTTTCACAGACCGTAGAAATGAGGGGGGAAGAAAAAAAAAAAAGCAACGCAATAATTAACACGTGACCTAATAGTACAGGTTTAAGTGCAAAAAAAAAAAAAAAAGGTGATAGTCGTAATAATTCTCCACAGCTGGAGAGAACAAAACTTCCATTTAATACAATTGGTGACGAAAATGAGAAAAGGAAGAACCCTTAAGAAAATGATTGCACAAAGAGAAAGCTGGGAAATAAACTTCAGTAAGATGAAGCAAGAAACATAAAACAAGCTTCTTGTGTTAGCGATCAGGAGCAAGAGGTAAACTAGGAAGCAGCAAACATCTGGGGGAGAAGTTAGACGTAATAAAGAGAGAGAACGAGACTTTAGAATATACAGCACTTCCGTTTTCGCTGCGTTTCGGGCGGTTCAAGAGCAGCTAGGATAGCTTCGTCAAATACATTCTTCAGACCTCTCTACAAAGACAGAGGAAGAAGGGGAAAGAATAAGCAGCAAGGTTAGCAGTTACAGCAAACAGACGTTAAGAGAAAGAAAAAAAAGACTGAACAGAAACACAGTGTAGACAGATATAAGAAAAGTGCAGCTGTGAGACATAAGGAGCTGAAAGCCTCCTCTGTGAAGAGGAAGGAAACCCAAAGAACCACAGAATGTAAATGACGGTGACTTGTGTCAAAAGCTCTTGCACCATTGGCAGAGTAGGTTGTAAATTTGCAATAACTTGCTTTTGAGCGCGTCTTAAACATCGCACGACGTCATTTCCAAATTTAGAAACGTGCAAAAATGCAAAACTGGTGCCTAGTACAAACATGAAAATGGATTTTTTTTTTTTTTGGTAATGTTCTTTCAGATTTGACGAATCTTTTACAGTGATGTATTTTTAAATACATAGTTCTTTAGTATCCTTCCAGATCAGGAGCAATGTCAAACTAATGATCAGCTCACTTCATGCAATATGCTGAGAAGAGAAAAAAAAAAAAGATTTGCTAAAAACCTATTTAAAAAACACCAGGAATGGACAAATCAATTTTTTTTGCTAGCTCACTAGCAAAGTAAAACTTCTGACAAGCTGCAAGGAAAACAAATGCATACATCCGATACCTGATCAGTATCCTCTTCTCATAAAGTTTTATATCAAGAACGTTGTGACAAAAAGTCGAGCAAGTCATTCGCCGAAGTTTTAGCTACGAGTCGTCGCGTTCCATCACAAGACATAACTGAATTGAGTGAGCATTTTTACTTCATCTTGCTGTTTAACCACAAGAGGAGATTCATGATTTATACGACAGCTTAGCGCTGCACATTTGTTGGTCAATTCTCACAACCTTGGTGTCAAATCACTAAGGGTACAAACTTCCAGATTTCAAAACGTCTGCCTCACGCCAATCAATCCCGGTGGGGCGGAGCTTGGGTTACTGAAACAGCAGACTGAACGCATGAATTTGCAGGGAAAGTTCCTGTTTGCTACAATGTTCCGAAATTCCGGGGTGTGGTCCTCGATAAGGGGCGGAGTTAAAATCAACTAGCCGTCAGTTCGATCGAGCTGAAATTTGGAACTGGATTCTGAATGATTAGGCTACTTAAAAACATAGCTGCCGTCAACCAATCAGCTTTCCAAATTTCCAAAGCATCAGGGCCACTTTGCTTGTGTTTGGACCCCACAAATCACTGCTCACAGCTAGACTGATTCTTGGCTTTGTGTTTCTCTTGTGAAGCGTTACAGATTTCTTCAGCCTTTTTTTTTTTGAGTGCGTGCATATTAGTTAGAAAAAAGTGCTGTATAAACAAAACTATTATTCATGTAAAAGAAAAAAAAAAAATGGTTCGACTGTCAGCCAGCTTTCGACTCGATGTGTATAGTGCAGCGGGTGGTCAGATTCAGAACAAGTAGCATGCACTACAGTGAAGTGTGTTACTTTTAAAACATAGCTACATACAAACTCAATTTTCTGGGCTACTGATTTGTCCACCCCTGAATAAACAAACATACTTTGGCAATATACAGAACAATTCCAAACTGGGGGGGGGGGGGAGCTTGGAGAGAAATCTCAGTCCTCTAGAAGTGAAGTAACTACATGACAAACAAGCCACAATGAAATGAACCAACTGTGTCTCTGAGCCTCTGAACAAATTTTTCCACTTTGTTCACTGGTCGTGTTTTAGCGAAACTTACCTTGGAGAAGTCATAATCGGCGTCAACAAACAATTTGAACCTTAAGTCTCGATTCAAATCTAACAAAGCAACAATCTGCACAAATCTAACAAATAACCGGGGGGGGGGGGATTTATTCAACCAATACAACACATTTTGTTCAACCGTACAGTTTGTTGAAACGCTAACAATTTTAATATGTCCAAAAGTACCTGAACACCTGAGCGATTTGGATTTCATACTTTCTAAAAGTAACACAAGTCTTACCTGCGTGAGAGCGGAGCACTCCACATACTTGACGGCCTTCAGGTCTCGGGCCAGCTTCTCAGCCGTCTCCGGAGTGATCGGCTTCTGTTTGTTCTTCGCGAGTTTCTCGATGGTAGACGGGTCGTCTCTCAAATCGATCTGCGTCCCAACAAGCAGGAAAGGGGTCTTTGGACAGTGGTGGGTGATCTCCGGTACCCACTGAGAACAAAACCGATGTTCTTCCGTTAGAAAGGAAAGCCAAGGAGGAAAAATAATAATAATAATAATAATAATAATTCGCTGACGAGTGCAAGACCAACCTTTTCTTTAACGTTTTCAAATGAAGAAGGGGAAACGACAGAGAAACAGACTAAGAAGACATCTGTTTGGGGGTAACTCAGAGGTCGTAACCTATCGTAATCTTCTTGACCTGTTGGAAGGAGGAGATACTGGGTTAAATCGAGACAGAGAACACAAACTGCAGACATGATGGAATTACATTTCTTATAAATCCAGGTTTGTCTAAACAGTCTATGAATTAAAACCCCTGGTTCCAGTCCACCTCGAACACGGTTTAACTGCAGTGGGTGAGAAAGTGAAACGACTCTGAATCACATCAATGGCAGGAAGTGAATCAAATGAGCCACAGAACAACGCTGTAGCGCTGCAGAAACGTGTTAAGATTGTTTTGTTTTGTTTTTTAAAACAAACGGACAAAATGGTGGATGCAACAATATTCCAGATATGGCAACCCTCAGAATCACTTGCACATGTGCTCATATTTTACCCGACCTTTCACCTGGAGGAAACCCAACCAAGAAGCACCTGATCCTGGAATCATTCTGAAGAGTTCTTTTCACCACGAACCAAAATTACCAGACATTCCTCCACCAGAAAACAAGAAATGAAACGACACTCAAAACGAAACAGTTTTTGTTCATGGAAGTTGTGTTTATGCTCTCAAGGGCAACATTGAAAAAGACTTGCAGCATAAACATGTTCATTTGTCAAATCATTGCTCATTTTCAACGAATTAATACAGACTCGTTATTTCTCTTCAACATGACGGCAAAACTAATCACATCGTGAGGATAAATTCAAAAACCACAACCCTGACACTGTGAATAAGCGTTTGTGCTCACAATACCGAGCACACACTGCATCACTAAAAAACAACCAGACGCCATGTGATCAGGACACACGCAGCGATTACGGATGGGTCATGTGACAAAAACCATCATACAATCCTTGAAGAAACATTATGATCTGCAAGCTTGCTAAAAATGGACAGCAAATCAGGAGTGCTGGTTTAAAAAAAAAAAAAAGCGCTTTTAATTAAAACACTAAATCTGAACCACATTCACTGATTAAGGTTTTTAAGTGCAAGAAATGTGCAATAACTTAGAAGTGTTTTGTGAATTTCATGATCTCATTATACATCATAATATTCCCCACCTCTAGCAGCCGTCAGTCACCAATCCAAAAAAAAAAAATCAATGGACGGTAGCATTTGGAATAAACCAGTCATAAATGAGGCATTACCGGCTTAGAGTACGAGTAAAATTATTTTTCCTTGGAAAAGAGGAAATCATGTTTTAAAGCATGCTGATTCAGCCATTTTGTACACAGGCTGCACTGGGGCTGGAGACGAAACAAAAACCAAGCAGGCATCTATTTGATGCTTAAAATGTTGCACAGGCTGAAATTGTAAGGGAAAAACTTTTCAGTGTTGAAGTCTAACTTTTTTTTTTTAAATAAGCGCAACACTGCTGTATTTTAGGCAGTTAATAATAATAGAAATGCCTTCAGGAAAAACTGATATTTTTGGTCAAAATCGCTCGAACCCTAAACCATACAGCTTTAACCATTTAATCAAAACTGAACTCCTGACTCCAAGTATTTCATCGACGTCCCAGCAGGACACGACCACACACTTCAAAACGAGTCTCACAGGTGTGACAACCACAACACGCAACCGAGAAAGGAAGCTCAGGGCTGAGACAAAGCAACCAGCTGTCTGTCAGTTTCCACACATACAGAGGATCCTCAAAGCTCCAACCGTCTTCCCGAAGTGTGTCTGGAATGCAGTGACGCATGGCTCTCTTATTCCTACGACGACAACGGATCCGGTGCTCAACGCCACCGGTGCGCCTCCCTTTCCTGCGTGAATCAGCATCTCGACCGGCAATGTTATTTTTAATTTTCTGAATGTACCGTACCTGCAGTGTCGAACAGTCCCAGGGTGTAGGGTTCTCCACCAATCATAACCGTAACTGCATAGTTATCGAAGACCTGAAAACATCCACCAATATATTTATATACACCAGAATAACACATTTAACAGGAACTGGCAGCTTGCAATGACCGTTTTCTTGAGAAGGAAATAAAAAGACCTTTATGTAGAGAGAGACAGACAGAGGAGAGTGCAACTCACCGTTGGTACATATTCAGAAGGGAATTTGTTAGTTGTGTAGGAGATTAATAAGCAGGTTTTACCAACGGCACCATCGCCAACCACAACGCACTTGATCGTCTGCATAACTGTGCTTTGTTTAACAGTCCACTCTTCTCATTCAGGATCTGGAAAATAGAAATGGAGAAAATTAAAAATGACTGGCGGGGAGAAGCACTGAGTAATGCTAAACAATCACTTAATTGGAGAAAGATAAAAAAATGGAGGGGGGAAAAAAAAAAAAAAAAGTCAACCGAACAAACAATTCAATCTCACATTTGCACGCAGCTTGAATTCTAGCTCCTATAAACTGAAAGAAAACAAATAAAAATCCTAGAGGCTTTGTTATGCAATTTATTTTCCTGGTACAATTTGGTTCTAGTTAAGCTCTATTTGGACTGGATTAGTTTATCTGCAGGATGTCAAATTTTTTTTTTTTTAGAACACACATTCACAACACGGAGCCCAAAGCATTCGATGAGAGACACTGGCCTCATCAGTTTGGGGCAAACTAAAGTTCCAGCAACAATTTAAACACAATTCACAATAAACTATTAAACAAAAAGCATCTTTTTTTTTTTTTAAACTTCCTGACTTGAAAATTTCATATCTGCGCGAGGGTCACTGATACGTGTGCTACAAATTTAAAACACGGCAAGCAACTTCAGTCAAACGTCTTTCTTTTTCAACATCTGCACGTAAATCCATGTATCCAGACGAGTTCCAGGTTTGGTGAAAAACTGTCCGTAATTCTTTCTGGAATTTTCTCAGAGAAGGACAGAGGAAAAAAAAAAAAAAAGCAGACAGGGCCAATTGAGAGAAACAAAACTGCAGGGTAGCTCCTGTAAAATGTAAAGCAGGAAATAAATGTAATCCTGTCCAGATTAACTGCAAATAATAATAATATTAATAATAGGCATGGCCTTTTCAGGATGACTCCACCCCTGTTTCAAGGGCTCAGGAAATGGTGCAAGCTGCGATGACCTTCATGGTCACCAGATCTTGCCTCAAATTAATTAAACTGAACACTTCTGGAAGATTTTAAGACCGCAACGTGCTCAGTAACGTTCTCCACCACCATCTTCATCAAAACTCCAACTAAAAGCATGAAGAATTAACACTAAGGAGCACTGAAGCTGTTCCAGTCACTCCTCACGATCATGATTTGTTAGCTTTTCTTTCCGCTATGTATTTTCTGATCTAAATGAGGTACACCAGTGTTCTGAGAGCACTTGATGTGTCAACTGTAAAAAGTCTTCAACAGCTACAGTTTCACACTCGTATTGGATGAACCGCCTGTCAGTAACATGATGAAGACGTGATATGGGAAGAGATGGAGAACCTTCAGGAACTCGGCCTGCACCGGTGCAGGCTTTTCATCAAACACGCAGCATGCACTTTATTTCTGAGCTGCTAGTCAAGGCTCTAACACTTCACCGCTCGGCTTGTTCTTTGCACAGAGCTAGTCTCAAGAAATATTTTATGGCCAACAAAACATGGACATGAATGGATGGCAGTACGAGAGACATGATGGCTACAGATCATGACAGGTGATGCTTGTCATCTGTCCATTGTAGGCGTGGCCTTGTTCAGCATTTCTTTTTGTTAATTCTGATAAACGAAAGTAACCATATACATCCAACACTGACTAGTTAACTAACGCGCTAATAAAAGGTGAAAACTGATTTACAAGTTACGAGCTCAGCTTTGTACTAGTTTCATTAGAAGATTAGCAAAGCAAATTAACGATTCCAGCAACACACCATAAGCCTGCTACTACTTTCCAAGCTTCATGTTTTTTTCTTTGCATCATCTCAATATACATTTAGGTTCAGGATGAAACCCCAGTTATGAGTTTTTCTTCCATTTCTGGGCATTAAAAGGTAAATGTCGTCTAGACAAGAACTGAAGTCGCAAGTGGAGATCTGAAGAAACGTCCATCCACACATGGATGATCCGTGGAATCATCCGTGTTGGCCGTTTGGACTTCCGCTTTTATTGAATCTCACCAATTTTGCATAAAATTGGAAAAATCTTAGTGAACTGAAAACGAAGAGGTATGTAAAGGAAGCCCCTCAAAAATAAGACCTGTTTAATGTCTCTGGTGCCTTTTTTTTTTTAACCACACCTTTCAAAATAAGTGGAACTCATGAACCTTGGAAATGCCTCGATTATTAAATATCGATGTTAAACCGCCACACCTTGATGACACGTATAATCAATCACGCTGTAGAACACAACATTAAAGTCAGCTGGGGCATGAATATCTTTCAGTAGGTCACGCGATTAAGTAAAAATAATCCCAGTCTGTATTTGCATACACAAGATACTACAATGTATGGCTCAGCTCACGGACATCCTGTCAGACTGATCACGGTAAATCTTCCAGGATTTGAGCTTTTATGAAATTAAGAATCATTTTGAAACACGACAGAACAACAAGCAGACCAGAGAGCGGCCGACGCCTCCTCCTTGGCCTGATTACAGGCCACTGCAGCTTTAAGCTCTGGCATAACGTCATCCGTTCAGCTGCGACCGTGCACACACTCGTGGAAAGCACAGAACCTGAGGCTGTAACAGGCACAGAGAGGCAGAGACGGCGCATCAGATGCGATTCCCGGCTCTCTGTCTGTATAAGAGGAAGCACTACGTCTCTGCTGGGTTTTCTTTTGCCTCACTTGTTGGGGGGAAGGAAGAGAGAAAGAGAGAGAAAAAAAAAAGTGCACGCAGATGCAGAACCACAGATTCACAGATGGAGCGGGGCAGGGAGGGACACCAGTTTCCTTCCAGCAATCTGCGGAAGTCAGGCTTGACCTCGTCCCGCTATTTTGGTGGAGTCCACCCAAGTGAGTTCTTTTACTCACTCGGGTGGTATTGTTATCAGGCAACCGCCTCGGCGGTGTAAAAATCAGGATGTGCGACAGTCACAATCCTGGAAACTTGCAACCTGGGTATTCAGCACTCTTATTTAGTCTCTTATTCATGAAGGAGTTAAATCTGAGTGCGAGAGAGAACTCTCGTTGGGAACGTCAACACCCTGGAAAAGGATAGAATTTGGATCAGGATCCAGAGAAAATCTGGACGGGGCGACTCGAGATGAACCGAAGCATCTGTGCCACAAAGTCACAACTCAAACTGAACAGTTTTACAACGGGTTACACCATCTACACAACGATAAGTGTCACTCGAAGACTGCCCTTTTCCTAAAACAGCCTTCTTTCCATCTCTCCGACAGTTCTTTGGAAAACCTCCCAAATTCACAATCCAGGCTTGCTGCTTCTTAAATATCTAAAACACACAAGACTAGAAAACACGTCACAGACCATTATTGAGCAACATGCCAACTTTCTCTTATTTTAAAAGTCTTATAAACATACCGTGGCGTTATTTGTAGTAAAACAATCTGCGTTTGGTTTACAGAAAACAATCAGGACCGTTTCTGCATCTCTCGACAATCGAGTCTCAAATATAGTTTAGTCAGTACAACAAACCTGAGACTGAAATAATTTAAAATTGTTGCATCTGTTGAAGCAGTGATCAATTTTACAATCTAGAACCAGGAAATTACCCACAACATTTTAAAAACTGTGGAATTAAAAAGTTAAATAATGAGTTGAAATGTTTCTATAAATAGGAAATAACAGTGAGTGAGGTGGGGAAAAAAAATCCTGATCTTTCTTCACTCAGTTTACAATTTAAATTCAGGAAATTATTAAATTCTTGAATAACCATAAAAATGTACAATAATTACATTTAACAACTTATAAACATTGAACAGCTCTTTATAATAATTTTTGAAACTCATTTCTCTTTCCTGTTGCAAATAATGAACTCTAGGTGATGGATATCAAACTAATTAATTAATCTGACTATTTTGATGTCAATACTTAAGAGTTGAATGCTTTTCCCCCTCACAAAAAAACAAACAAAAACAATTATTATTATTATTATTAATAAATAAGGTTAGCATTATCCTGATGATTTGGGAGGCTAGCTTACTTTCACTGGCTAGCTATTTAACTTTGTCAGCTTCAATTAGTATCACCAGCTAAAAATAATCGAAAAAAATACAACTTAAAATATGTAATTCCGAAAATATGAGTCCCAAGTTAATAAATCAGGTTATGAAGCGCTGAGGCGAGTTCAGAGAGTTCACCCGGTAATGCTAGTCAGGTTAGTGCGCTCGGTAGTTAGCATTCTAGCATTTGACAGAAATGCCTGCTCACTTCCAATGGAATGATGTCATACTAGAGGATAATCAATTAACATAGTTCAAGAGATATTTAAATTGATACTTACACCTCACAAGTAACCAATACCGAGTCTAAGCAAACTTGACTTTTTTAAAGTAAAAGATAAAGCGCTTATATCCTCACCGGTTACCAGAAACTCGCTAGCATAGCTGCTAACTTTTAACGGATGTCATTTGAGATGCTTTGTTTAAAGGAAAACCGGCCGCTCACACCTTCTTCATACACGAGCCACTCTCCCCAGATGTTGCGCTTCCGACAGGCCGGTTACACTGAACCCCGCACTTACAGAGAGTCAGAAGTGAGAAATATAAAGGCGGAATTGGAGCTCCACTCACCGCGCACCGCTCGGTTTGTTTCTCTGCGCCGGGCGTTGGCAGCTCGCGCACGGGGTTTCCCAGGGATAAGCGCAGGGGCACGAGCCCTCAGAGGAGCAGCGCCATTTTACTGAACATCAATAAACCCAAGCTGCAGCCCAGCAGCCTCACTCCCTTCAGTATCACTCACTTTCAGCCTCACTCCCTTCAGTATCACTCCCACCTTCAGCCTCACTCCCTTCAGTGTCACTCTCACCTTCAGCCTCACTCCCTTCAGCATCACTCACTTTCAGCCTCACTCCCTTCAGCCTCACTCCCTTCAGTATCACTCTCACCTTCAGCCTCACTCCCTTCAGTATCACTCCCTTCAGTATCACTCTCACTTTCAGCCTCACTCCCTTCA
>JAODVO010000019.1:3928468-3941578 GCA_025400055.1 Notarius lentiginosus
AAATGCAGAGGATGAATTTCACTGTGCTTGAAGTGTGCATGTGACGAATAATAAAGGTTTCTTCTTCTTCTTCTAAAAGCACAGCTCGACATGTTTTTGCTCCAGGTTCAGCCCTCGTCTGAATCCAGCTCCTCGGACTTGTCGCTGAACCGGAGTCTGAGCAGCAAAACGTCGAAGAAGCCCCGAGGGCTGGAGCTCATGCCCACGCTGTTGGTGAGCAGCTCGGATTCGAGTCCCCTCAACCTGTCCAGCCCGTCGCTCCCGACAGCCTCGCTGACACCGGCGTTCCTGCAGGTCAGTGTCGTCCCGTCTACGTCTGTACTGACGCCTGAAGATCACAGCCTTTCAGAGTTTTCTACAAATTCTTAGAGACTCTCGAGGATGCACTTTTTTTTAATACCTCATCTTGCCTATTAACCCGATGCGGAATAGAAAAGATGCCGTTGGTAATGGGGACTAGTATTCTCACTCCGTTCCAGTCAGAGGCTCGACAGTAGATGGCAGTAAGGCACCGGTTTTGTGAAACCTGCTGCATGGGTGGGTTATTGTCGCCCCCAGGGTCGTGATGAGATTTGGTTGAATGCTGCTTTGATCGATGACCTCATTACAGCCACACAGGGGCTGATTTTATGATCAGATATTCACTCCGCTCTAGATGACAACATTGAGCTGGCTTTTTATTTATTTATTTAAAAAAAAAAAGTTATGCAACAGATGAGATATGCCTGCGTGAGCGTCCTAAAACTAAATCAAGACGACTTTGTGCATTGTTCGAGTGTAAAGCATACAGTACCAGTGCATTAATACAAGTCAGTCAGTCAACACTACTGTGGTTTATTTGCATAAGTTGTCATTGCTGTTCTAGACGCCCTTGTTGCTCACACCAAGTCCTCTGCTCTCCAACATCCATTTCTGGAGCACGCTCAGTCCTGTCGCTCCGATCAGCCCGGCCCGCCGACAAGGCGCGCACACGCTCTTTCAGGTGGGTCTTCTTTCAGCTCGTCTGTTCTGAATGTACAACAAATAATTAAAAGTCTGTCTGAGTGAAAACAACCTGAATTTATTTACATTTTTCTTCGCACAGTTTCCATCCGTCCTGAGCTCCACCCAGTTCTCAGTGCCCGTCCACAGTCTGGACGGCACAAACACACCAGGCCCTCTCTCGCCAGACCCACAGAAGACATAAAGAAAATAGACTGGTGGGTTTGTCTGTCTGTCTTTACACACTCGTCCTCTCTCCCCCGTATGACGAGTGTTTAGGACCTCCGGAAGGTCTCTCCGCTCATTCATGTTAACCTTACAGAGGAGGGGAGACTGGCCTGCAGGGAGGCATTTCTTTAGGGGTTCTCGCTCCTCTTATTTTTAGGTATGAGCACAGTATCAATGTGTCTACGTTGAGTTACAGTACCAGTCAAAAGTTTGTACACCCCTGCTTTTCTATATTTTAGATTAAAAAAAAAAAAAAGCATCCGACGTTTACCTTGATGCTTTGTACACTAGTGGAATGCTTTGAGCGACAGGAAATATCCGTCTTGTTCTGGATATCAGCTCATATACGCCGTGTATTTGATGGTAAGCGTTTGTATAAAAGTTATTACGTTTAAGTGACTTGAATTCAAAAGGTGCGTCCGGACTTTTGACTGGTATTCTACTGGCCTCTCCATGAGGCCCAGTCTCATTTCTTTGCCTTCATACTCGGAAGGACAGGAGACACATTTTGAACAAACTTTGCACCTCCCCTCCTTTTCCTCTTGCCGTAGATCTACAAGACCAGCACCTTCACACACCTGCTCGTAACAAGTCACTTACCGACACACTAACGATGTCTCAAAAGGACGTTTCTTCAGAAAACGGCTAGAGGTCGGAATCTAGTTTGGTTATTAAAAAGGCGACACAGGGACTCTAAACCGCCAGATGCTTATTTTTGTATCATATCTCGACTGTTCAAATAGGGTTTCTAGCAGTCTTACTATTTTTCAAAAGGGATTTATATCATGTGGTTTTAAGACAAAGTTGAAGTCAAATTATTTGAAAAGAAAAAAAAAAAAACCCAGGATTCATCTAGAAAAGCTATTTTTGTAATTTTAGACATTTCTAGAAGTTATATTAAGCCACTAGAATTTTTTTTTTTTAATGTAAATTCAACAATCAAGTCAAACTAAATTCTGGCAGCTCCACGTTTTATTTAGAGTGTCATTTAATTTAGCTGAATCCATGATTTAGTTCTACGTGCAAACTTGAATCTGAAGGATGAATATTAATCCAGGTTTAGAGACTTGCAGTTTGATTGGATTCAATGAACAGGGGGAAAAAAAAAAGTCAATTTAAATTAAAAAGCTCCTAATAGTGTAAATATTCTGTCGAAACGAGACCTTGTTTTATTACCAACAAATTTCAGCTCCTCTCTATGGAATGAGGAGTTCGTCCCTACAGTCGAGTTTGTAAATTAAGATTTATAGTTGAATTACAAAAGTTGTCTCTATGGTTTGAACGTGTGCAAAGGTTGGGTTTTTTTTTTCGTAGCAGATTCTCAAAACACACATTCCAGCCATGGAGTGCAAATCAACTATATTTCCAAATTAATATAAAAGATTCGCCTTTTACATTTGACGCCGTAGCGGCTCATTCCATTAATTTCCACCCTCTGGGGTCGAGATGTACAGCGTGGCGTCTTCGTTTTAAATATTTCCGAACCCAGCAGAGTCCTATATCTATGATAAAATCCAGGAAATACATATCTAATAGTTGCACAATGCAAAATCCTACCTCTATATCTCAGTGTTGAATTAGGATCTCGTTAAGCCATGACTCAAACACAGAACTGGATTCGCGGCCACACGCAGCCTGACGGCGTTACTCAGCGCCAGATGTGTGGGAGAGAAAAAGATTAACATGAAACGGAAATTATTTAGCATCTCAGACCGAGTCTCAGGTATGTTAAATACTTTCAAAAAACACCAAGCACTTATGCAGTACGTACAGAGCTCAAAGTGTGGGTTCAACAAGGGCAATATAATACTAAAGATCAATGAAATCGATTTGATTTTAGCTAATGTACGTCATAATTTAAAGCTTAAAAAAACCCCACAACTTTTCCCCTTTGTGAATAAATGGAAAGCAGATAACTGCTAAATATTTTTCATTGTAATGCTCATTTAGTAATTGCCAAAAAAACAGTTGAAAAGCCATTCGACGAAAACCTTGATGTGCTAAACCTTTTAAAGGGCTATGTATATAAAAAAAGTTCAATTAGTAAATGATTTTTCTCCACAGTTTGACTTTTTCCTTTCTCAGTGGTCAGTTTTTTGGCCCTCGGTGCTTTATAGAGCTACAGACTTTACAAACACAGGGGGGGAAGAAAAAAACCCCCACCACATACCACACGGTAGAAACCGAGCTGTAACATATGCTAACTAAAGCTAATAATTTGTTTTACAAATCTATACATTTTAGGATCATAAAGGACCTGAAAGTTAGAGATGATGCTTTTTATTTTGGGATAACCTTTTGCGTGTGGATTTTTAAAGGTTTTTTTTTTTTTTTTTAAAAGGCCCCACATAGCTACAAACCAAGTGGATATTCTCTTTCATAGCTGCAACCTCCAGTTTCCTCCGTATGCTTTCAGCTATTAAATCTAATGATTAGACTTGAGCATTCCTCGTTCCTAGAAGTATTCAACCCTCATTATGATGCGTGTGTGATGGGAAGTCCCCTCCCCGCACACGTTTGTTATCCAGCTGTTGAAATGCTTTGTAACATTTTGCCACCCAAAACCCCCTGTTCTGTATAGTTTTTCTACATTTGTCTGCTCGTTTGTAAATATTCTCTGTTCCTTTCTAAAAATCAGGTCGTGTTCCACCGTTGTAGCATTCCCAAACTTGTGTAATATATTTGTGTATAATTTCTCTGTGGCACTTAAACCATGTTAAACAATTAGATGACGTTAAATGACCGACATGGTGGCACCTTGTTCAAGGGCACTTCAGCCATTCCTGCTGATCCAGGGCATTGAACCAGCAACCTTTTGGGTCCCAAAGCTGCTGCTTTAACCATGAGGCCATGGCTTCCCCCTATTCTATTTCAGAAAGAAAAAAAAAAAAGCCACACCCTTGCATACCTCCGGTTTCCCTGCTATAAAAAGACGATTCTATGCACCTTGATGTTTTACTATATTTACGGCCCATAAGCTAAGTGAATTTAAGAATTTAGATAAGAAAAAAAAACACACCCCTTCCCTCACTGCCTTGAGAAGTGCCCAGTCCTAAACACTTTATAAAATGATGTTCAGCTGTAAGGGGTGGGTGGGAATATATTGGTACAAATGCTGTTTAACGTTTTGTCCCATTGTTTTTTTCAATCTGTCGCAACCCGTGCAAATGTTTACAGCTGTTGATTTGGCTTAATAGCTATTGTTGATGTGGAATAAAAGGAGAAATATTAAAGAAAACAAGCAACCAATAAGCCGTGTCTGAAGTTTGTTGTGTTAACCACTCCCCCCAAAAAGCCAGACATTTAACTCAGTACAGCGATGATGGATTCTCCTGTCGGTTCGACGGAAGAGTAGGCAGACAAGTCATTTGCCGAGGTGGGTCCTCATGTGGGACATTTTGGACACGCGCACGGCCACAGATGCACCAGGGGAAGGAATAGACAGACAGACAGACAGAGGTGGAGCGCCGTTTCCTCCTCTCTTTCTTTTCACGAATAGCAGCTGCTCTGTTGGCTTCAAAGGCCCGAGTGCTTAACGCGTACTGGTTTCTCCAAAGAGCTCAGTCATGGGTAATTGCTTCCCAGGAGTTGACATCAATGTTGCAGCTCCTAAGGCTTGCCTTCAGATTTTCCCTGGTTGTGATGCCCTTGCTCGAGTTGTCCGTACAGCAGCATCTTTGGGATTCTTTTGTCTTCTATGCGGACAACGTGTCCTGTCCATCTTGGCTGGCACTTGACGATCAAGCACTCAACGCTGGGGAGGCCACGCTTCTTCAAGACCTGCAGTTGGGTATTGCGTGGCGCCTAGCTTGTTTCCGGCGACCAGCATGTGACTTTTTAAAGGTAAAGAATGGGTGTGCAATTCCTTCTCTACCCACGCTCATAGTCCCGCAGGTGCAGCTTTGTTATTTGGAGTATCCGTCTCCTAGGAGGACTTCCACCTACGTCCGACTCGTGTATAGCGGGTGCGTCATACCCGAACAGGTCAAGGACCTGCCACTGCTACTCAGTACAGCGGATATTAAAAATACACCAGCAGTGTAAACGGCTACGACCGGGTCAAAAGGTCACAGACTTGCCCAAACACGCCTGCAGCTACACAGCACAATACGAGGAGCTTTTCCAGAAAACTAGTAGCATGTGCATTTTACGACTTCCTGCATGCTAAAGCAGGCTCGTATTAAAATATTAAGACGCTAGAGTCTGATAGAACATCTTCAGCTTATCTTAGAACAAGATCAGGGAGGGTGTGGGTGCTCAGGCATGTGCTGTTCCAGGAAAATGAAGCAGTGTTGCAATCCTGAAGTTGAACATTTGCCTTTAAACAGCAGTTTACCTCAATTGGATTCAAGACAGGCAGCTGAATTTTTATCCACTTTAGTTTACATTCATTATTTACAGCTTGAGAAAAAAAAAGCAGTTGCAAACAAACTGGGATGGGAAAGTTTAGCTCACCAGAAGATTCAAAATAAGCTTTAAAACAAGACTTGGCCCAATTCACACACCAGTCATGTCCAGACAGGAGGCAAGCGGTACATTTTCCTCTCCTTTTGGCAGCGACAGCAGAATCTGGAAGCAAAAGTCCCAATTTCCCCAGACTTACAACACACCTGCTTGCTTTACACACACAACCTCAAATCATCTTTGGTCTTTTATGAAAAGGTCCAACACTTCAGGCTTTGAAGATTTGTCTCAAACTAGGGACCATGATCCAGTCTGGTCCCTTTTGTTCCTACAGTGCAGTCTCAGACTCCGACCATCATGGGCTGTTTGGTCTGACGTCGACTCTGGAGCGCCACCAGGCAGTCAGTGTTGCTCTTCATTAGCCCCAGATCTTTCTGCTACAGGCATGGCAGTGGAAGCAGCTGTCCAGTGACACAGACAATACAGAAGATTTTAAATAGTTATTTGGGAAAGTAGAGTGCGGTCCAGATATGGACGCATAGTATTTCTGCAACGCTAGATTTCTAAAGGAGTAAAATGTTAAAGCTTCAAAACCAGGGTGGGTTTCTCAAAAGCCTCTTAACGCTAAGAGCATCTTAACTAAGAGAGAGCGCGAGCTTTCATTGTGTTGCAATGCTTTTGGGAAACCCACCCCTGATTGGTTTGCTTCTTAATGGGGGAAGGAACCCCCAATATATTCTTTTTAACCAAACACCACAAGAACATCACTCAAGATGAAGAACTGGAGAGTAACTGACTTCAGATACCCAGGCTCATGGTCCTAGGCAGTGAGAAAGATACCAGGCTTGGAGTACTCGAGTCTGACTCGTGCATTAACTGCATTTGGACACTGATTTTTGTAATATGCCATAATTTATTTATATCTACATTAATTTTGTGCAAGAGAATGCACATTCATCTGTTCAAAAAAAAAAACCCACACGCACTGTGGGGACGACCTCGAACTTCAATCGTCATTTGGTAAGACTCCACCCAGGGAAGGAAGTGACACACTATGTTCATTGGTCTGTTGATAGCGGGGCTTGCCGAACGATGAACTAGCTAGTGTTATTTGCCCTGTTGATAGTGGGCGGGGCTCGTGTCGGACTCCACTACGACACTGGCTGAAAGCATGCTGTTGTACGGCTCAGGATGCTTGACGAGCGTCTGTTCGACGTGCGCTATTAGATGTTGGTTGGAGAGACCATGTAACAAAACCAAGTTATTCCATGAAATCAAGTCGTACACAAGCTAATAGTGGCCATGTACAATGAGATCGAGTGGAATAACATTCTATCCACCGTTAAATCCACAACGTCCAACAAAATCATTTCCTCTCAGGCGGACTTCTTAAAAACCCATCAATGGCTGCACGAATTGACTTTTTGTACAAAAAGTGCCATCTTGCTGTCGTATAGAACAGCTTTAGACATTTAATTCTTTGTGAACAATTAAAACTTTTGCGCTTTTGAACCAGTCTTTTATAAATAAAAGAATTAATGCTTAAAGAATAAACAAATTGGCGAAACAACAGTAGCATTTTGCTGCTTTTTTTTGGGTTCCCCCCCCCCCAAGTAGAGTTATTTCATCCTTGGCTGGTTCAGCAACACGTGCCGCCATTTTGTTTTTCTCTGCTCATGGTATACGAGCTGATATCCTAGTAATAGAGTAGCCAATCAATATCTAGTGAACGTGGACAGAAGAAATGGGAATATTCCTCAACTCTCAGACTATAAAAGAAAAGGTGGCTGAGATTCATAGGTCACTGCTGGTGTAACAAAAAGGAAATTATAACCAAAGTATTTTTATGGGAACCATCACATATATTTGGGGGGAGAGGAAGGCCTGCTAGAACATCCAGCGAGCGAGCAGAGATCAGCTCCTGGTAGCAACAGAAAACAGGGACGACTGGGAAAGAATAGGTCAGGATGGATTGAGCAAGTAGCTCGATAAAGTATGAGCAGTTGTAAGTAGTTTTCTAAAAATCGCTATTGCATGTCAGATCCTTTCACAGGAAATGACCTGCGTTTACGCAAATGGTTTAGCTGAAGGTAGCGAATCAGCTCAGAGACTGGAGTCCGAGGGTTAGAAACGTCATCTCCTGTAGGAAGGAGTTCATAAACCTTTCAAAATCTCCAAGAGCCACACGAGTTCGTAGCTATAAATTAAAAAAAGGGTAACTAGTTGCTTAGTCTGGCTTTCCTAAGCAAGGAAATTTTACGTAACTGGACTTTTACAAATCTTAGCTGTCAGAAAGTCTCTGTAGAACCTCCAACGGATGGTTTTCCAGTTCAGAAACGGAACATCTGAACGACGAGTGCGATTGGGGAGGAGTCGCTGTTGCCAACGGATTCCCCTGAACAAAATACATTCCGTAATCGACAGTAGGTATAAAAAGCAGTCGTACCTGCCAAGTATTTTTTGTGGCGATGTTGAACTAAAAGCAGTGCCAGGAAGGACATGAAGCCCATGCAGCCAAAGATCATACTAGACAATATGAAGCTGTAATTGCCGTGTGTGTTGATCATCTGGAACAAGAGAGCAAAAAGGTCAGTAAAAACACGCACGCCAAGTCACGTACGATTTGAAACCGACAGAGTTTCCTTACCGATCCCACCAGTAACTGCAGAAGCATCTCTCCCATTCCAGCACTGGTCACAAGGACTGCAGTGGCACAACCTTCATGAAAACGAGGGGGGGAAAAAAGTTCAGCAATGGATTCAAGAAAGAAACGGCACCAGGAAGCAAAGACTTGTTCTGAAAGAATACAGATGAATTCTTCAGGCAAGATCCCTTTCATCAAATCAATAAAATATGAATTGGAGGGGAGAAAATCACGTTAGCGTTCTTGCATAAGATCACGCCAAGCTCCGTCTCTGTGCAGTAATTCAGGATGCATGGACATATTTTTAGAGCGAGTATCTTGTGAAAAAGTTCCGAGAGCGATTCACGATGGCGTCAAAATTTAATAGAAGAGGGCTTAGATTAATTGGACAGGAGGGAACGCGTCGAAGCCGCCGAGAACGAACTAATGCCGCTTTAATTTCTCTCCGCTGGATCATCAGATTATTCACTCGCCCAGACTTGCGTTCAGAAGGTTATTAATGTCTTTCAAACTTTATCTGTGCAGAGCCCTTGCTAATTCCTCAGCCCTTCCGAAACGGCCTCCGAAGAGATCAATTATCATTTACTTGAATATGGATTGAGCGAGCAGCTTGGACAGAGCGTCCCTGTATGAGGGCCGGAGGGATGAATCCTGAATTAAAAAAAGGCAGCGCTGTCAGTCTTGCAGGGCAGATCAAATTGATCTTCTGGTCTGGCCAGTTAAACCGAGATGCCAGTGATAAAAGTGTTAGACGAGGTGAAACAGGAATGACTGTTTTGGTAGCATTGGGTGGCAAGTCCCATCAGCGCATCCTTGTGCCAAGCCTTGGGCAAGTACTGGTGGTGATGTCACGTTGGAAACTAAAAGCAAGACTTTTAATGACAAATTGCTGTACAGTAAATACCTTTGTAGTCAAGGAGGTCTTCAGTGAAAGCCAGCATACACGGGTAGATACTGCTGATGAACAGACCCAGAAGGAAGGTCCCAATGAAAAAGAAGGCACTGTTCGTGTAGAAGATGAGCAGAAGCAGCTGAGTCACGATCACTCCAACCTGCAAGAGGAACAGCAAAAACCATCACGAGAGCAAGCTTAGAGAGTCACAATGTACAAGATCCCAGTAAAATAACAGACTGATGACACGATGAAGATCCTCCAATGATGGACCCAGGATTCAGAAAACCTGCACAGCTATCCTCAAGCTGGCTATGAATAAGTTTTTGTCCATACGAGCATTCGTACAAGAAAATTCCATGAACCCAGAAGGAGAGGAGAGAAGGAAGAAGTCCATCCCTGTGTCCGAAATCACTCACTTGTTAACCACTCCCTATATAGGGAATTACTCTATAGGGGACTATATAATGAGCTCATTGGTAAAATGAAAAACGCTTTCGGACACTACTCCGTCGCGCTGGTATTTACGTCATTACCAACACACAATTAAAACGTGCCAGATCAGTCGGCTGGTGGGTTTCAAAATAATAAATACATGTTTTTGTAATAAATCCATATTATACCGAGTGCATTTCCCACATTAATCAATACAAAAGTACCTGCAGCTTTCAGTCCTTTTTTTTTTTTTTTAAATCAAGCCTGAATACTTTCTCTCTTTCTTTGCCGCTGCCTTTTATTAAATCAAATTTGAGACTTTGAATTTGATTTCTTTCAGCACAACCACAATGCATGATGGGATATATTGCATTGGTTAGCGACCATCATTGGACACTATTTTTCATGATGCATTGTGGGATACTTTGAGTGCACGATACTATATAGGGTGTAAATAATCCTCACTAAGGTTTCGGACAGCACTACAAAATGGCGTCTTCACTATATAGTGAGTGATTTCAGACACAGGGCATGTCCTACTCGTGCTCCCGAGCGTGTGCAAGTTTACTCATAAAACAGACAAGACGTACATCTCGACTTGAGCACACAACTATAATCCGTTTGCGGTCCCCTGCACCAGACTCCCAACCCCGGGTCGCAGGTCCTTCAGCACCACGGCCCACAAACTCGAATTCCCTCCTTCAAGCCCTCCATGACTGCTCTTCCCTTCCTTTCTTCAAATCACATCTCAAACCCCTCGTTTCGTGAACACTCCTCCTCCACTGCATAAAAACTTACCACTCCATACCAATTTTTTTTTGTGTGCGTTTTCTTCATTTATGTAAAAAGAGACCTCGAGTTTGAGAGAGGCACTGTATAAGCCTATCAGATTTCAAATCATAATTAGCATGAATTACTTCACGTTACTTTTACACATGGAATATTTTGAACCCGTGTTATAGTTCATAATTTCCAACCTCGGAAGAATTTTGGATTATCCAAGATTCAAGTCACTTCTTGTCTTGCTTTCTTCCATCCACTCACTCTATACAGACGTAGTATTTCCTCTCATCTGTCCGTCTAGTCCTCTCTACCCAGTTAGCATCGAGCAACGTCTTCCCTAAACCCTGGATATAGTACGTCTCCCTAATACAAGTAGCAAATTACGAATTGGGTTAAAAATTCCACCGGCCCTACAATTCTGACCTGGAGCAAACTGTTCAGTCTAAACTGGGCAGTTATTACGTTTAGCAGATGCCACTGTCCAGAGCGACTTCTAGGAATTTGAGTCAATCAAAACCCACGCTCATGCTCAGAGTACCATTGAGAACTGTTTGTTTTGAAAACCAGTTTTATATTATTGGCATTAATTAAAGAACACAAACCTATAAATTAAAACAAACCCAATTATTGAATATGACGAGGAATGGCGGTGTACAAACGGAGGACGGCAGCGTGCGAAATTACAGCGTCGGGCTACCGGGCACGCCATCAACTTTTTCGTCGGGCCATAAACTATAAAAAGTAGCGAGTCTGTCGTGCCACAAACATCGACCCGCCTGTGAACGTACATTTTGACGGTTTCATGCTTGTATTACCAACACGTCCACCTTTTGCAAGGATCGTTTTCACTGGTCATTTTGTCAGATACGTCACAAATCTGTAAAACGAAAGCGAATCAGCTGCCATCTCTTAAACGAGCAGTTTATCACGTTACATTTTGCCGACATTCTACAGGAGTGCGCTTTTTCGCGACAATCATGTGGAAGTTTCCGGGTTTGCCGGAGGAAAAAGTGAAGCAGAAGAAGAAATCAAAGCTACTAAGAAGTGATGTGAGGAAGAAAAGCAGGAGAGGACATTTAAACCAGGTTGCAGACATGCAATTGGTTGTTGTACTCAAATACACAAAAACAGATGTTTTGCCGGCCTCGCCGTTCAATTTATGGTCTGTACGCTGTTCGAAAACCGACAAATAATCAAGCGTGCGAATGCTCCTCTTGCGTTGGGCTCACAGAACTTCAAAACACACACACACGCTAGATGCGCATCAGGCATCCGAGGGTCATACATTCACACCGGCCACGAACATTGAAAAAAGTTAAAGATCCCTGTTGGCCGTTTCTGATTTTCAAGCCATTTCACACACTGGAGGACAGGCCGGCCGGCTCGTCTACACACGGCCGTAAACGCACGCCTCGGCTGATGAGGATTTAACACCATTATTGGCATAATAGGAAGTCAATTTACATGCAACACCATGTAAATAACCTGCATCAGGAACACGTCTTGCACGTTACGACTGATCGACCCAAGTACAAATTTACTTTTATAAACTTGCCAGAATATTTTAGCCCCGTTAGCTTTCCACACAACAACCACACGAGGAGAGCGATAAGTGAGGCTCGCCGGCACGCAAACCAGCCACGACGTTATGATGTTCCAGGCTCAGAGTTCTTTTACACCGTGCACGGTTTTTATTTCACCGCAAATTCAGGACAAATTCAGCGTAAACATGACTTTCTTCTCTTAATTTGCCCAAGTACGGCCAATTGTGCGTTTACTACATGAAGCTGGAAGGACAGACAGCACTGCCAAGATCAGGGCTTCCTCCGGGAGCTCAGGCAGGCAGTCCTGCAGACATAGTCATGGTGTTCTTCTATAAACAAAGATGCACCTTGTACAAAGAGATACACTTTTTTTTTTCTTTAAAAAGTGGGTGGTGCCTTTGGCAGTCATCTTAGGATGTCCAAGAGAGCGATGAAACAGGAACAAGGATGTAGATGTGTGCTCGGTTTTATGGCTGGATTAGTTTTATGACAGTAGTCAAAAGATTTCCAAATAAAAGCTACATAATTTTACATATCTGTTTAGGAGAGCAGTTTGAGATGCTGCTAATCAAGGAAAAAGCAGGGAAGGAAAATTAAATTGTTAAAACAACCCCACACACACACACACACACGGGAAGGTTGACTGAAAACCAACCATGAGTGTTGCTACGAAAACTAAAAACAGACCATTAATGGATTTGTTCTGCAAATAATTGCACACTTTATATATTAAAGGAAGCTAAAAGATGCAGGATTATAAAATTAATTAATATAAAATTATTTCTGTTTAAAAAAAAAAAAAAGCAAAATTCCAAGCTGATCCAAATCACTTTTACATACAATTTTTTTCTTTTTTGGGCCAAGCAAGTTCTTAATGCACGTTTAACCCTTTCACCACTGCGTAACGTTTTTCCTCAACTACAAGGAGACTGGAACAGCAGCCTGCAGTGGTGAAGATGACAACCGTCACATGCACGCTGAAATTCGTCCTTTGCATTTAACCCATCTAAAGCAGTGAAAAAACACACACGGAGCAGGGTGCCTTGCTCAAGGGCACTTCAGCCCAACCTCAGCCCATGGCTGCCCCATGCTAACCTAACCTGCAGGTCTTTGGACTGTGGGGGAAACCCACGCGGACACGGGGAGAACATGCAAACTCCGCACGGAAAGGCCCTCGCCGGCCACGGGGCTCGAACCCG
>JAODVO010000019.1:4175315-4185467 GCA_025400055.1 Notarius lentiginosus
GTAAAAGAGTCCCAGTGCCAAACTGGCCTGCCTGCAGTCCATACCTGTCTCCCATTTAAAACATTTGGCGCATTATGAAGCGTAAAATACGACAAAGGAGACCCCGAACTGTTGAGCAACTGAAACTGTATATCAGGCAAAAATGGGACAACATCTCTTTCAAAACTACAGAAATTGGTCTCCGTAGTTCCCAAACATTTACAGAGTGTTGTTAAAAGTAGAGGTAATACAACACAGTAGGACACATGCCCCTGTCCCAACTTTTTTTTTGAAACATGTTGCTGACACCAAATTAAAAATAAGCATATATTTTTCAAAAAATACTAAAATTTCTCAGTTTCAACATTTGATATGGTGTCTTTGTACTGTTTTCAATGAAATATAGGGTTTTCATGAGTCGCAAATTGGTGCATTCTGTTTTTATTTACAATTTACACAGCGTCCCAACTTTTTTGGAATTGGGTTGTATTGAAAATGAAATAAAACACCAGTCTTGTACTCAAAATTTGACAAAACTTTTTTTTTCCATCTTCGTGTACTGCTGTCCTTAGTCAAGGCCAATGTCAGCCCTTGTGCACTGTCTCTACTAAAATTTTTAAAAAAACACAAAAAACCCTTTCTGCAACACAGACAACCTAGAAATACACTCCAGGTGTAACCACTCACTCATTACCCGCTCATTCTCTGCGACTCCTCCTTGCATTCATAGCTGGAACTTGACCATGTCTTCACTGCCACAACATATAAAATGTCTGATGCATTAAAGTTACTCAAGAGGTTTATTTATTTACGTTATTAAGGGCAGCCAGATCTTTCTAAAAGAAGCTTCTATCATCAAGCCATCATACATCTAAAAAGCAAAATGGAAATGAAACGACTGTGGAAAGAAGTTGAGTAGAAATGACAATATGGACAGACTCATACTAAAAATACCCAAATTAAGATTTGAAATTCACTATGTAAGGAATAAAACACATGGAAGTGTGATGTTATAGGAAAATAATCCATACTTGGGTGGTGGGATGTGACCTGACATCAAAAAGAGTTACCTTGAAGTTGATTCATTTCCAATCCTGTGAAGTCTTTGATTCATAATTCACCACAGTAATTTGCCAATGATTTGTTCAAGAGTGACATGTCATACTTACGATCCATTTTTATTCTATCCATATTCACTGGATATGAGCAATCCTGCACTCTGATTGGCTATTCTACTACTAGGATATCAGCTCATATACCATGAGTTGAGAAAAATAAAATAGTGGCGAGTTACTGAACCAACCGAGGACGAAATAAAAACTCTACTTGAAAACAAAACCCCAGAAACTGCTATCAAGTGTTTAAAAGAAACAGAAATTGTTAAAAGAATATAGGGTTCCCCCTCCTCAGTATATCCTGTTCCACACTCCAGCCCGGTCAGTGGCGGTAATGCACCTTTAAGTTGGTTTGCCAATCGCCAAAAAAACCCTAAAGAAGAAAAAATTTTAACAAAAGCAATAAAATATGGAATAAAAGTATTTGATAGTAAGAATGTATCTATTTTTCACAGGTTTGTTTACATTCTAAACAGACATAATGTTGTCGGATGATTTGTATAACGATTTTATTCATCAAATTTGCAAAAAATAAAAATGCTCTATTTCTCAAAATCCAGTGAATGTGGATAGAATAAAACAGTTATTCCAGTTAATCTCGTCGTACATGGATTACAGACAACTCAGTGCTACGCGCCTCGTCGGCTATCAGCTCATGTACGACTCGATTTCGTGGAATAACTGTTAAATAGTCTACCTCGATATATACCTTTAATATCCATGCAACAAGTTACTTCCTGTTATCACTTATGATATTGCAACTATAAAACAGACATTCCATCATCAACCTGTTGTATCTATTACAAGAAGAACTTCTGTGGTGTAAATTCTGCTATACATCTCTCCCACATCAATATTTACATATATGAGACATATATTTATATTGGTTTCCTTTTTTGGAGCCACAATCACACACCGACTCACACCTACACAAAGCCGGGATAACCGGCGCTCCGTCTTTTTATCCCCTGAAAGCAAGTGACATTTGGGCCACGTCATTAGCTGATCAACCTCTGTGGGAGCAGGTGGGGGGTAGAGAGGAGGAAGAAAAGATGAGTGTGGGTCTGACTCATACTGTCAGGGCCACTTCTGCAGCGAGAATTTTAATAAAGCAACTCCTCAATGTGTCACAGCTGGCACTGGCCCTCTTCTCCGATATCTCACTCGCAATGACTTTATGTCCAAACCTTCCTGGCTGCAGTTCTCACATCAAGATAGTTGGAAGCATTTTATCTACCCTCAGAGGAACTGTTTTTTTTTTTTTTTAATGAAAAGAACCCAGTCATGGCACGGCCCACGGCGTTTCTACGCTCCATGCTCACTCTGGTTCAAGTGAAAGAAGGAGATGCACCGAATGACAAGTCTGTGAGGTCAGGGCAAGTGAGATCTGTCATGTCTGAGCCAGCAGGTTCAGTTTAATACTGATTAATGCTGCCCTGCTGCATGGCAGGTTCGGTCAACTTGTGTATGACGGCCGGAGAATAAATGAGAGGTAGAAAAGCATGCAGTCTGACTGTCGCTTTAGCTTATATCAGTGATTTGATTGATTGTGAATCATTAGGAAAGCATACTGGTGGTCCTGCAGGCCACGTTAATAATGCATCATGAAACAAAACTTGGTCTCCTGAGAGCAAATCGTTTTGCATACTCGTTTGGTATTCTGTAATACATTTTATAAGAGTTTTATGGAAATGAACGCCACCTTGATGTATGACTTCTGTTTTCTTTTATGTCTGGTGAACCCCATCAGGAGGAATATTACTCGGGATGGTTTCAACGGAACTTAAAAGAGTTCCTTGCAATCTTATCATCAGCAATACCAGTAGGCCTGGTATCACATATCGATCAGAGGCTACTACATTGAATCATATTGTACTACAAATGTCTACATCCATTAAGTCCAAATTGTGATTCTGGTCTACCACGACAAAGTCATCTGTTTTACGTTCAACTGATTTTCATTCAATGTTCTGTAATAGAGATGTTAAACGTTTCTGTATTGATCAGACAATTGCTCGTAAAGTAGGCCATGAAGCTAATTAACCCCAGCCAGCCCTAATACACTGCAATCTACTCAACCACAACTATTGCAAATAAATATAACAACAACAATGTTATTTAAGCTCCGAAAGAAAAGGAGCCCGGTACACCACCGTTCCATCCCTTCTTACAAGAAGAAGAACCCAAGAAGCATTTATTTCTCACACATACACTCAAGCACAAAGTTAAGTACACAGTGAAATTTAACCTCTGCATTTAACCCATCTGAAGCAGTAAATGAGCACACACACATACCCAAAGCAGTGGGCAGCTGTGCTAGTTGGGGGTTAAGTTCCTTGCTCAAGGGCACTTCAGCCCAACATCAGACCATGGCTACCACCTAACTGGATGTCTTTGCATTGTGGGGGGAAAAAAACAGAGCGCCCAGAGGAAACCCACGCAGAACATGCAAACTCCACACAGAAAGGCCCCCATCGGCCACTGGGCTCAAACCCAGAACCTTCTTGCTATGAGGCGACAGCGCTAACCACTACACCACAGTGCCACCCAAGTTCTTCTATACAAGTTCTTTTATAGTAGGTGAAACATGGTGTCTTTCCAAATCTGGAAAAGTAACTCCATCCATTATCTGTAGTTGCTTATCCTGTTCTACAGGGTCGCAGGCAAACTGGAGCCTATCCCAGCTGACGACAGGAGAAAGGCGGGGTACACCCTGGACAAGTCCCCAGATCATCACAGGGCTGACACATAGAGACAAACAACCATTCACATTCACACCTACGGTCAATTTAGAGACACCAATTAGCCTAACCTGTGTGTCTTTGGACTGTGGGGGAAAACGGAGCACCCAGAGGAAACCGACATGGACACGGGGAGAACATGCAAACTCCACACAGAAAGGCCCCCGTCGGCTGCTGGGCTCAAACCCGGACCTTCTTGCTGTGAAGCGAGAGCACTAACCACTACACCACCTAGGGAAAAGTAACTGACATGACGGATTTATATGGTATTCCAGACATAACTGTAATAATGCCCAACATGTCATGCAAAATGAATCCCGTCCAAATAGGGCTTAAGAGTGGAACGATACATTCAAAAATGTATAAACTTTTCAGTTCTGCTTCACGCTGTTGCTGATTGTTTTTCGGAACTCTATGTAGCTGCTCATTCTTTTCATTATGGCTTGAACTGCCTGCCTTTCAACAAGTGTTTCTCGTGAAAAAGTGAATCTGTATTATTGCAGGAAAGGCACTCGATTATTTAATATAAAATCAAACATTAAACATTAACAGTATTATGCATCTAGCAAGCAGCTGGATTCATTTCTCCAAGCAGGTATTCTGTTATTTCTTTAAATCTACTTGTTGGCTGTTTAATGCAGCTGATATAATTTTTTTTTCTTATTGCCACTTTATAAATTCATAGTGACCTTTTAAAACAGTGGGCATTCTCATCAGTTTATTGAGCTTGACAGAAGCTGTCAGAGTTTCAGCCACAGAAGTGAATGACAGAAACAGATAGAGGCAGAGATATAGAGAGAATGTGGATCCCTCATTCCCTCCCTCCCTCCTTCTCTGTCCATCAGCATGATGATAGGGAGCTGAAAAGAAGCGAGATGAAGTGATACGCCGGTCTGAAAGAGGTAGAGCATGTGCGGCTGAGAGATAGCGAGAGACTGTGATGTGGCCAAGATGGAGGGAGATAAGGATGGATGGATAGGGAGGGAGGAACGGAGAGCAGGTAGAGGACTGGAGGAACTCCTGTTTAGCAAAGGATAGTCTTGTGTAGCTGTACTGTCGCTCGCTCATAGCCATACATCAAGACAGAGAGAAGTGGAAGGGACTGGAGGAAGACAGCTTTCAGCATGTAATGAAAAGAAAAGAAAAAGAGAACAGCAGCAAGGAGAGTGAGGATGGAGAGAACCGTTGAGAGTTCATGATTGACAGCAATAGAGACAGAGAGAGAGGTAACTAGAAGCAGTAGGGATCGAGAGCCTGCAACTCTGTAGTCCTTTTGTCCTCTTCTGTCATCGGTGCCCACACTGAGGGGGCTGCTGTGCCCATATCCATTCATCCAAGCAGGCGAAGGGCAACATTCAGTTTTTTTACTCATCAGGAGGGTTTGTGTGTGAGTGCGTGGGGGTGGGCGGCTGACGGGGGCTTCTGCGCCGCACTCTGGGGACAATCCTCCCTCTCCACCCACGCTCAAATAAGAGACATCTCCCACTGCTATGTGTCACTCAGCCAGCCAACCAAGGACATCCAGGCACAAAATGTCTCAAGCCTGTCAAGAGTGACTGAGCTCCACTCACTTCTGCCGCTGAGGGCAAGCAGGTGGCACACTCTCAGGGAATAAGAATCTTTTTGAAAAGGTTCGTCTGGTTCACTGACTTTGCTTCGATGCTTTTTACAAGAAAGAAGGATCTTCCATATCAGATATGTATAGACTACACGGACTTTGAATTGTTTAGGGGAGGAACTCATAGATCATAGATGAGTGAATATGATGATGCATTATAATCATTTCTAAATCAACGTAGTGTAAGAGGAATAAAACGCCTCAGGATGTGATGTTATAGGAAAACATAACTAACTTTGTGGTGGTGTTGTGGTGAGCACTGTTGCCTCACAGCAAGGTTCTGGGTTCGAACCCAGGGGCCCTTCTGTGTGGAGTTTGCATGTTCTCCGCATGTCTGCATGGGTTTCCTCTGGTTTCCCCCACAGTCCAAAGACATGCAGGTTAGACTAATTGGTGGCTCTAAATTGACCGTAGGTGTGAATGTGTGTGTGAATGGTTGTTTGTCTCTGTGTCAGCTCTGTGATGACCTGCCAACTTGTCTAGGATGTACTCCACCTCTCGCCCATAGTCTATCCTGAGATAGGCTCCAGCTTGCCCGTGAACCTGCACAGGATAAGCGGTTATGAATAATAGATGGATGGTGTATCTTGCCTTGTCTATGATTTCCAGATCTATACAGGGAAAGGATCAGTTGATGATTCTGAAGGTATTGGCATTGGGGGTTCAGTTGTCCTCAAATTGATGTAAGGGATTCCACATGGACTAAATTACAAAGTTTACTTTGACAATTGGTTCACCTTCATTGAGCTAATTGACAAGCTGAGAGATTGAGGAATATGGGCAATGGGTACCATTGTAAAGCAGCAACTCTGTGGTTGTATACTGGCAACAGGCAGTGAGCTCAAGAAAAAGGGAACAGGCTCATATGACGTGCTACACGAACATAAGTCAGGTATAAAGATTGTCAAGTGGTATGACAAGAAGTCTGTGTTGTTAACTTCATCACATCAGGATGTAACACCTATTGACAAGTGTCACCGTTGGTGCAAAACCACCAAGGAGTATATAGAGATTGATCAGCCAAATCTCATAAGCTCGTACAACAGTCGCATGGGTGGAGGGGACCTATCTGACATGCTTATGTCTCTTTACCGTATCAACATCCATCCCAGAAGGTGGTACATTCGTATCTTGTACTATCTTATTGACCTGGCCATTGTAAATGCTTGATTACTGTATCGTTGGCATATGAGCCAACGCAAGGTCACCAAAGTCATGTCCCTAGTCGAGTTCTGTGCTGAGATGGGTGACTCACTCATCAAAGCAGGAAAGCCAAGACAGGTCCAAAAGTGAGGTCATCCTTCACTGGAGCAGGATGACCAAGCTTAGCCAAGACTTTTCGCTGTTCCTGCTCCACCAAAAGCTGTAAGATTTGATGGAGTCAACCATTTACCAGAGTTTGCTGAAAAAAGAGGAAGGTGCAGGCTTTGCAGAGATGGGTACACTGAACTCGCATGTCTCAAATGTAACATACTGTTGTGCTTGAAAAAGAATATGAACTGTTTCTGGCATTATCATCAGAGATAAATGACATTTGACCACATATTCCTGATCCATGTGCTATTATAATTAAAAACGGTTGTTTATTTTACTCAAAGAAGTTGCATTTATTGTTGATGACGCATGTTTTTCGAACTTGAACTTTTTTTGAATATTTGTTTTTATTTTGGCTCACCAGTTGAAGCAGGGTATTATCTAGAAATTAAGAGAAAGGTGTTAATGGGAGCATCTGCTAGGGAGGTCTGGGGGAATGCTCCCCCAGGAAAATTTTAAATATTGAAGCAAATTTGGGGCCCTCTGGTGCAATCTTGGCATGAAAAAGCATTTGGGAGAAGCTCTTAAAATAAGGTGTGTTAGGTAGTGAATTTCTCAAAGGAATCAGTCAACTCGAATAATTTTAAGAAAATTATTTATTTTATAGCGCATGAAGCCTTTGTGCCTAAAGGTAAATAAGCATAAGAGATTTTACATACGCCTCGGATGAGGTTGCATGAAAAGTTCTGTGGCTTCTTCAAATGGGAAGTCCTCAAAGCCTATCTTGGCATAATTTAGATGAACAAGGTGGTCCAATGTACTGATACCAAGTTGGTTGCGGAGGCTAACCTTTTATTCTTTTGCTACAGCTGAAGACCCTTTCAGCCTCTGCATTGCGAACCAGGACAGAAAGAGATGCATCAAACAGTTCAAATAGCCCTACAAAATAATCAGTCATCCTATTGCATGCACAATCATGATTGCAAAATTATAAATGAAAATTGCTTATTTTTATTTCATTATAGTTTTCTCTAATATAGGCTTTGCACAGTCCCGTGACTCCATAGCAATGGTAACTACGCCGACATGACAAGGGACACACTTATAGTGCTTCATTCAACCGAGTTAGTTGTTACTGATTGGTATGGGAAGGTTTTGCTGCATTTTTGGACATGCAAATAGTTTTGAATGAAACCAAGACATCCGATTTTTTTTAATTTACCAAAAGTAATTCATCATTGGGGGGGAAAAAAACCTAGAGATTTCTATACATGAAAGAGGAAAAATGTGTGTGGGGGGGGGACATTTAGCAGGACCCTGTGTCAAGCAGAGAGGTCAAAAACCCCATGGTATGCTCAATTCGTTCACACAAAGGTAAGAATTAAAAAAATAATAATAATTTCAGAACTGCAACAAGGTGCTCATTCTTATCCAGTGAAGTGAACATGAGTGACACAGCCTAACCTTCACCGAGACTTAAAGTGCATTCACATTCGGGGATCCTTTGGAGCATGTTGTACGTTTGCTTGGGACCCAGTCCTTATGGGATACATTGGATACTGATTTGAGAGCAATCAGCATGTGCTGTAAGGAGACTAAGGCTTTATGAAGTAAAGAAAGAAACCTTTATTCATTGCATGCACACTTCAAGCACAGTGAAATTCATCTCTGCATTTTATCCATCTGAAGCAGTGAACACACACACACACACACACACAGCAGTGGGCAGCCACACCAGAGTGCCCTCAGGGGTCAGGTACCTTGCTCAAGGGCACCTCAGCCCAAGGCCGCCCCACATCAACCTAACTGTTAGGTTGACGTGGGGGAAACCCATGCAGACATGAGGAGAACATGCAAACTCAACACAGAAAGGCCCTCGCCAGCCACTGGGTTCGAACCCGGAACCTTCTTGTTGTGAAGCAACCGTGCTAAACACTACACCACCATGCCGCCCACGGTGATAAGTATTATCCTTATCACTGTCACGTTTGTTTATAGTCATGTTTATGACTCTGGTTTTCTCATCTCATTATCTCTAGCCGCTTTATCCTGACTCTGGTTTTGTTTTTGTAAATATCACACCTGCTAATAAACACTCTTCCTGCACTTAGATTCCTCTACTACTGCATACTTGACAGAAGACTTCACAAAGTCTCTGTCAAAACAGCATGCTGATTGCTCTCAAATCAACATCAGGTGTTTCCCATAATGACTGGGTCCCGAGTGTGCACAATGCACTCCGAAGGATCCCCGAATGGGAATTTTGAAGCACTTCCTTGCAGAAAATTACCTGTCAACTTCTAGTATTGGCCATCGAAAAGATGGGTCAATGGGTCTCGAACACCTAGAGTTGAAGGACCATCGTGTCTTGGTACCAAAAGTTTGATTTTGTATTGTTAATTTGAGAAAATATTAACAATTTTTGAGCTTCCATAAATAATGTGTGTTGTCCTTTTTGTTTTGTTTGATTTCTATTCAGTATATTTATTCGTACTGATCTCTATAAATCACCATTCCGGACCATTGTTGCAAATTTGCAGCATCCTCAAAATCATTCAGTATATGCGATATCTAATTATAACTGATTCTATTAGTTATTGGAGTGTATAAAAATCATACTACATGAAGATTTTTCATGCCTCAAAAAATTAAATTGGGTTGGAGAGGGTACTCATTTTACAAATTCTGCCAGGGTATGTAAACTTATGAGCACAACTGTAAAATTAATTCAAGCTAAATTGTACATAGAAATGTTATCTCACTGAGCGTTGCTAGGATGCGGTTTTTCTGCTTGCCAAACAGTTTATTGAAATGAAACTAAGCATTTGTTTGTTTGTTAATTGGGTTTCTCTTCATCGGGTCGACAATTACCACTTACTTTAATGACTGAACTATGTAACATCATTGTAAGAGGACAAATGAACAAATTTAAATGATTATACCCATTACAGCATTGCTGAAACATTTCCTATTTTTTCTTGATAATTTTTTTTCCTTTTAATAACCATTTCCTCAATACATGCAAATTCATGAGAACTGATGTGAAAAGTTTATGGTAAACAGTGGGGGTAGGTGCTTGTAGTGTTTATTTATTTATTTTTCCTTCTTCAACCAAATGGAAGCCTCGCTCATTAGAATTCCTGCAAATTTTGTGAAAGACCGAGTTCAAATACTGGTAAACATTTATGATGCATCATCTCACTGATAAAAGGAACATTTTGTTCATCAGATATTTTGATTCTTATTTTTGTGAAAATACCTAATGACTTTCCAGTGAACATGCGACTTTATTATCTGAATTATTTTGAACTGCCACATCATTCAGAATCTCATACTTTTGGGTAAATAGTATTTTATAACAAACCTAGTGTACAGTGGTGCTTGAAAGTTTGTGAACCCTTTAGAATTTTCTATATTTCTGCATAAATATGACCTAAAACATCAT
>JAODVO010000019.1:4400299-4411492 GCA_025400055.1 Notarius lentiginosus
AAATGACCAAGTATAATATTTTTGTCTCATTTGTTTAACTGGGTTCTCTTTATCTACTTTTAGGACTTGTGTGAAAACCTGATGATGTTTTAGGCCATATTTATGCAGAAATAAATTTCTTTCTTTAAATATCGAAAATTCTAAAGGGTTCACAAACTTTCAAGCACCACTGTATTCAGAGATTTGAGAGTGTCAGTGTTTAAAAGTGCATCTTGCTATGGAACAATCCTTGAGTCCTCAGATAAACTCCAAGGAGTCATCTCGGGACACAGAATGAACGTACCTGTTCAACAAAACTGCTAATTTGCAAAAAGAAAATCTGAAGGTGTGCTTTAAAACCTGGTTTACCACAAGAAAAAAATCTGCTGTGAAATTACTGGGGTTGTCTGCGGTTCTCAGGTTGGTAGAATGTTCTAATTAAAAGTGTCAGGATGCTACATTCTTCAGTCGCTCTTTGGATAATAAACACACTGTTTGTGGTCATATTTTTGTTGGGAATGGATCAGGTGATGAACCTTCAGAAGGTTCCACCTTTTCTACCAGTATGTTGCAGGGCATTACATACAAACCCATATGGATAGATGGAGAACTTGTGAAACTCCTCTCAGACAGTAACCATAGTTCACAGATTAAATCCCAGACTCTGGAACTGTGAGCAACACATCCTGCTGCAACACTGTACAAAACAACAGCAAAAAAAAAAAAGCACCTTGGCGCCTTGGACATTCAGTATTATTCATGGAAAAAATCTCTTATTCAAGGCTCCTTGTTGCATTACATTACAGGTATTTAACAGACGCTCTTATCCACAATGATGTACATAGAGGATATTACACGGTTGCACGAAGATATGAAGTTTATCTTCAAGTGGTGAACATATTCACGAGTGAGCGAATTAAACAAGAAAATATTTTCAACATGAGAAGATAAACTTCATATCTTTGCACCACCATGTAATATTCTTTATATTATACAGTATAGACACATACACAAAAATATACGCAAGTTAATAAAAATAATTTTAATTTTGAATCGGTTCGCCATTTTGACAAATCAGCGGGAAAACACTGGAGGGAAATATCGGGAAACACATCATCGGATTGAAATATCGGGAATTATTCTATCCACATTCACTGGATATGAGCACTCGTGCGCTCTGATTGGCTACTCTACTACGAGTCTATCAGCTCATATACCATGAGTAGAGAAAAACAAAATGGCGGCGCGTGTTGCTGAACTAACCGAGGATGAAATAAAAACTCTACTCAAAAACAAAACATGCAAACTCCACACAGAAAGGCCCTCGCCGGCCGCGAACCCGGAACCTTCTTGCTGTGAGGCAACCGTGCTAACCACTACACCACCGTGCCACCGCTGAATTGAAAATATCAATTCAGTGTGATTCCAAGTGAAATTTGTCGCTAATTCGCATATTTTATCGCAATTGTTGTGTCTCCAACTAGTCACAGCCCAGTGAGATGCTGGCTTTAGGCCATGGCTTCCCCATACTGCGACAGTATAGATTAGAAAATGGCTCTGTCATTCGCTTGTGTGTTTAGATAAAAGTTGTCGTGCATTTTTAGTACTTATTAGCTGTTCTTAATCAACTTTGCATAATGATAGTTATCTGTAGTCTCGCGGTAATCTGATGACTTAGTGTGCAAACAGTCCACACAGGGCTGGAGTGACCACGCGCCTCTCGGTGGCACTGCGGGTCACGTGGTATACATCTCGAGCCGAGTCGAATCGATCCGAGGTGAGGGCGCGAGCGGTGGCGTGATTGGTCCACTGCGTTTCGCTGCTCTGCGCTCGAGCCTGGCAAAATTAGCCTTATTCATTATTATTATCATCACCAATCCGGCGCGCGCTCTCCACGCACTTCCTGCTTTCGCGCGCACACGAGACAGAGAGAGAGAGAGAGAGAGCGCGTGCGCTTATCCTCCAATGGAGCCACGTAACTGACTAACGGCTCCGGTTATTTATTAAACCCGGGTCTGGCGCAGAACAAGCCCGCTACATAAGGCATGAGAAGCGGCGTGGAGGCCGAGAGCCACCGGGAAACGTCAATGCAGGAAGGTAAAGATCTTCTTCTTCTTCTTCTTCTTCTTCACCTGGTGCTGTTTCAGTTAGTGTGCGTGCATGATGCTTATAGATCTATAATAATGAAGAATAAATGATACTTCTGGATATCAAGAACACGTGATGAGTGCATATCCCATTTTAAATCTCATTCTTCCACTTGGTATTTTCTATTCATGCATGTTTCCTGCCAAACATATAATCAGGAATAGTTTATATATAGGATGATGAATCTGGGCAGGTTGAAAGGAGGGGAGTGTGAAGCAGAAGCTACAAACCGGCAGGGAGGTTTTAATTTACGCCGCTCGGTGTTGGAGTGGATTTGATCAGACTACTAAGTAGGAGAGTTTGTTTCGGTGCTGGAGGTAATGAGGTAATTGAGGAAACTGGCCTTGCTCCATTGCCCTGGGCACTCTAGAATTGAGAGGAGACTTTATTTAAAGATGAGAGGGTTTTTTTTTTAATGTAATTCAATACTTAAAGTTGAGACAAGAAGGAACCAAAATCAAAGTCCAGCTTGGTCTGATCTGCTAATAAACCTGACCAGCTTGATCTGTGTTTCGGAGGATCTAATCAATCGGTCAGACCAAGCTGGACTTTTTCTCAGCAGGTCCCTTTAAAAAAAGACCTTCCAGGATACAGAAATGATACATATGTATAAGATTTACTAAAGTCATCTTTCAACACTGGCTGATGTTTGTTTGTTTTCCAAAACTTGATTTCCATGATGCATTTCCTCTGCCAGGCTCTGATTGGTGTATCCCCCCATCTCTTTTCCTTTGGCAGGTGATCACGGGACAACGATCTGACCCTACGCACATTTTTTTTTTGAGCCTTGTAACACGATCTGTTCAGTTCCAGAGACCTTTAAATATATTGCAAGGTCCACGTGGTGTAAAGTGAGCCAGTACAACTGTCCAGTACTGCTCGGGACACTTCTGCTGACTGTCCTGCCAAGTAAGTGCCCTTTCTTTCATACTGAAAGAGAAGAGGGACGTGGAACATTCAGATTTTCCCCTGACTTAAATATTGCATTGATGTTCTTGGCTTCTCCTAACCAGATTGTGAAATGTGCCCTCCTCTTATCAGCTGGCTTTAAAAAAAAGAAGAAGGTGGAGGAGGAGGAGGAACGGCTGCAGTGAATGGGGAACATAATTTGTATGCTACCGAAGTTCAGGCAGGATCTTATGCAAAGCGTGGAGAGGGCTAAAGCACCTGCCTCTTTTACTCAACCTGTAGAGCGTGAATTATAAATCGAGGAGCTGAGGATCCACATCTTGGATGGGATAGATTGACACTGTAGAGCAGGTGAAGCACCGATCAAAACTTAGCACTGACTAAAAGCGTCGTTCATTTCTTCTGATACAACTCTCAACTTCAAGGCTTCCGCATGGTCCTCTGGTCGAAAGAGCAAGACAAACTGCCCAACATGTCCGCGGGGACGGAAATCATAGAGGTGAAGAAGGACTTCATCTCTTCGAACGGTTCAGTCCACCCGGTCATCCTGGCCGCAGGAGCTGAGGAGAGGCAGCCAAGCGGTGGTGAGTACGAGCTCACTGAGGTGACATCTTTGCCAGAACGACCCGAGGCGGAAAACGAGCGGCCAGAAATGGTGGTGATCGACTGTCACGCCGACGCCAAGGGTCAGAGGGAGGAGGACGCTCTGCTGGAGAACGGCAGCCAAAGCAACGAGAGTGATGACACAAGCGCGGACCAAAGCCCGGTGCCACCAGTTCCTCTAAAGGAGACGTCAATTTCCATAGGACTGCAGGTCGTGTTCCCTTTCCTGCTGGCCGGGTTTGGGACTGTGGCCGCTGGTATGGTCCTCGACATTGTTCAAGTAAGTGTGTTGATTCAACATCCAAATCAACTTGTGTTTGCTATTTAAAATGAAGAAATCTAAAATTTGACATGAATGTCTTACCACCATCCTGTAAATAACAGAGAATATTTATTTCTTGAAAGTTTCCCATAGTCAGGATTTTACAGCATTTTACTTTGCTCAATTTTGATCCACTCAAAAAATATTAGGAGTCTTACTGGTGTCTACATTCCATCTTATAAAAAACCCTTAGATGTGCTGATCCAAACGTATTACTCCTTAACGATGTGTTTTTGTTCCCGTGAGGCTAAAACACACTGGGTTGCTATAAATCTACACAATGGCTATTTGTAGAACTGGATTTGAATATGATTTGACACAGTCACTCAGGTGCTATTGAGTCAGTTCTTCCTGTTTTTCTCTTCCAAGGCTCCATAGCTGGACTTTTTCCAGTATAGTCTTAAATATGAGCCTTTTTTTAATGAATGCATAGTAGAAAGACGTTTCAGTCAATGATAAACAGAGCCTAGAATAATAGCTTATTTTTTCCCACTTAAGTCTTGATTTCTTCAAAAGAGGCCTTATTGGTATATTCCTTTGAGGACAGATGGAAGAGGTGGGTGATACGGTAATAAATATCATATCACGATACTTAGAACTGTTTCCACAACACCTGAGAATGTATCATGATCGGTATTCAACTTGCTAGCAAAGTGCAAGTCAAACATTACCACCACAAGAACAGAACACTATGAAATGATTTCCAATATTGTTATTTTTTAAGAGTTGTTAAATAACATGAAACCTGAGAAAGAAGAAAAAATTAAACGACTGCTACACAATAAAAATTAAATTTCCATGGCCTCATTCAAGGATAGAAAATACCAACCATGCAAAAATAGACAAACAATCACATTATAATGTTATATTTTCACATCGTCATTCATTTCCTAATTGAACATTCATCAGTGTGTTTTGAGAATTGTTTTAGAACTGTATAGTTCTAATTCATGAATTAAATCTTCACTTGAAACAAGAAGATCGAGATGATAGTGCATCCACGCGCAGCAGTTTTGGGCTCCCAAAAAAATATGCTATTTATTTATTTTATTATTCTGAACGAGTTAGGTCTGAGCGATGTGACAATTATTACCTATTATGATATTTTTCTACGATACACAGTTTGTTTAAATATATAAGTTTGCTAACTATTTGCCAGTAAAAACAACTTGTCACAAATTCTAATAATAAATAAATAAAATTACTATAGTTTTAAAGGTTATGTACAGAAGTTTGTAGTTGCTGTTGAAAAAAAAAAGTGAGAGAAAGATATCACGATGCCTGCGATATCTCAGAAAAGTATATGTATTGTGACGTAATTTATCACAATATCAGTATAATGTCAATATATCGCCCAGCCCTCACACTCACAGGTGAAAATGTGAATTTAATTGGATTTAATCTAAACCTTAAAGGAACCTTAAATTTAGTAGTGTACTTAAGTTACCTTTAAGACCAGTCCTTAAATTTCAGAATAAATTTAAGTTACCTTTACTGAACTTTTTAAATTCATGAAATATACTCGTAAGTTTAAGACCCTTTATTGGTTCTCTTAAAAGTAGTAGTGACTTTAAGTCCATTTAAATGTTAAATTTAGTAACTTTGACATCTTAAATTTTTTTAACAGTATTTCATTATCTTTAAGAAGTCATGGACAGTCACTTAAAGGTATATTATAAGAATTCTTAAAATTATAAGTAAATACACTGAAATTTAGCATTTCGTAAACTTTTAGGATACTTTAAGAACATCTTAAAGCTGTTAATTCATCTAATGTCATTAGTTCAAACATCCGCAAGGTGTATGTGAACATATCTTACAACCATCAGGCATTTCACTGTACAATGACAAGAACGATATTCAGTTTGATTATATTCCAATCTAAACCATGAAAGCACGAGAAAGTAACGCGTAGTTTGTGATGTAATTGTTTGGAACCATTTGCTACAACTCTAGTTCTTTTACGAAATCTTGTACTTTTTCCTTTGTGCTCGTAGCTGAATGCGTGCAACTGTCCAGGGGACTCGTGCAAAGCAAAGTGACTTGGGATGTTAATAGTCACGGAGTGAGAGCACGACAGAGAGCGAACGCTGTAATTACATTTATGTGATTTTTATTCCAATAGGTTTTAAAAATAACTTTTAAGAGACCGCTGGTTCTTAAAGTGACATCCAGGAAGTATTGAGAACCAAAAATTTTTTTTTTCCATTGGTAGAAATTACAGTCCATCATTAACACAATTATTTATATTTATTATTGCATAATTATTATAGTTTGTAGCTTATTTAACTGGTCACTTAATTTAAATAGGTTTAATCTGAACAGAAAAACAAGCAGATTATAAATAATCTGGGGGCGGGCGATATGACATCACAATACTCAATGCATTACATATATATAAAATATATACATCATGATTTTTAGGTTTACTCAAAACCTTCCAACAAAAACTATAATATCACAATTCACAATAAAGTGTATTGCGGCATATTTTATTACGATATTGGCATTACTGTATATTCTCATATCGTCCAGTCTTACCCGCCTTACCTGGACCTCGTGTGTTTTGTCAGGTGAAAGCTCAGGAATGAAAAAATAATAATAATAAATAAAATAAAAGTTAAAAAATGAAAAATAATAAAATAAAAACCGTCCACAGCTCCAAGGTTGTGAATAATGAAACTAATATTTGATTTTATTTATTTCATAAAATAAACTTGCAATAAAGGGACACATGGATTTTCCAAACTGCTACTTTATCTTATATTATTTATGATCATTTTTTGTGACATTGTTGCTTGCAAATGTTCAATAAGCCAAAGATTCTACATTAATGTCATGTTTTATTTGAAGTCTGAACATGTCCAGGATTGAAATTTTTGTCTAGTAGTAATTAAGAACATAATGCTGTATGGTCCCTTGCCGTTGATCTTCTGTCACTTTGACGTCGTCCAGGTGCACGCTCGAAACCTGACACACATGGGAAATGGATTTGTGAACCAATTATCGGTTTCTTTCTTCACATCAAAACATCAGGATGAAGCTAAACTTTAAAATCTCTTTAAAATTGATTATTAATTCATCAACATACGGTTTAATTTCCTATCTTAATTGACAGGCACAAATTTTAGCTTATTACAAAAACAAAATGACAAAATTTCTGTAAAATCTGTTCAATTTAAATAAGACATGAAGCACGAGTTAACACTTTTGTGCACAAATTATATATTTTTTTACTCAATAATTGCTTGAAATCACATTTGAAATACATTTGAGTCTTTTTTTATCATTCACTTTCAACAGGAAGCAAAGGAGGAATGGGAAAAAAAAAAAGGGGAAACATTTTAGGTCTAATGTATCACCAATTTGTAAAACTTTGCTGCCCAGAATGATTGAAAATACATTTCTAACACATACAGTTTAGGTTCAGAATTTAAGTTTGAATGTGCATTATTTAAACCAGAACCAAAAAGAAAACTAATTCTTGTTTAGTCTAAAAGTTTTTTACTTGATGAAATGTTTTTGTGTAGAAAGTTTAGACATAAAATTCCCAAGACATTCTATCGTATATGTGTCACTGTCAGCCATGTTGGACTGAGTAATACGAATCAGTATAGCGGTGGATGGACAGTAACATTGGAATGGTTTGGAGGTGATTTATATCTAAAACATCTTTTTAAAAAAGGCCTTAAATTAACTCTCGATGAGTGTCGACATTATGAGAAAAGTTTAAGCTTGTGTTTTTCTTGTAACTAGTTACTACAGAGCTAAAAGGAAAAAAAAAAAAACAGCATGAACATGAGCTGACGTTAATGAGTTATACCCAGATATATAAAGGCAGGAAATGAGCACAAAACCCCAAAGGCATTTATCTGAAAATAGTGGATTTTCATTTACTGTAAAATTCTATGCTATTGAATTGATGATGCCGTAATATTACTCAGAATTTCAGAACGGAAAATATAGAACAAAACCTTGACATCCTGTGCTACAAAAATACCACATCACTGAATATGTGATCAGTTTCCTAACTTTATAGTGGTTATGAGGGGGAAGGTGTGAAAACAGCTTCATATGGGTCTACACTGGAGCCATGTGTCTTCAGATAGAGATATTTGAATTAGAGGTCTAATCCTTACCTCGAGCCTTAATTCTGGTATCTAATCCAGATATCCTGTTCTGGGATGCTTTCTGTACTGTGTTGAATCCTGCCTAAAAAATTGAGCATTGTAGAGGAAAAGATTGTGGGTTTTTTTCCTCGTTTTCTTCATCCGTTGCTTTTTATCAGTTCTGAATGCAAAAGTAAATTTCAAGTCATTAATGCATGATGAGTCAAAAGAAAGTGAGTCATAACTGTGTGTGACTGGGTCAAAGCCATCAGTCATGTTAGCTGGGAAAGAGAGTGGATATTTTGGTTGTATTTTCTACTTGTGTCCATATTTTTGCTCTTATTATTTAGATCAATTAACCCAAAGCATTAGCTCTAGATTTATGGTCATAAAAGAAATGTTTAGAAAATCTAAATTAAAGTATTAGCATCCTCAGTGAAGAACTAGCGACAGTTATTTCCTCATAAAACAACCTGTCTGAGAGCCTCTGTCGAGAAAGGTTGTTTGGGAAGTGGCTGGTGGTTTGGTTAAGATAAAAAAAAAAAAAAACATCAGGCGAGAACCATTCAGTCCAGTCAGACTATTTTTACCAGAAGGAAAACAGACTCAACATCAAGCCCTCACATCAGCCGGTGTCTCAGCACTCCCACAGGAAGCCATTTTGGGTCTACCACATCCAGGCTGTCACCCGGTTCTTACAGGAATCAGTGCAGGCAAACAAGCGTGGGCCGTGTTGTGTTCTCGTGGACCCTCTCTCTTCTCAGCTTCCTCATTTTTCCACACACTTTTTTTTTTTACTTATTATGTGGGAGTGAACTTTTTTTATTGATTTATTTTTGTTTTGTTTTGTAACAGTAATGTTGTTTTGCAGTCAAAACCAAACCCTGACTTCCTGTGGGGGTAAAAAGTGTGGGTTGGTTATCAGGAAGTGAAGTTTTCCGTCTTTGAGTCACTAAAAGAAAGACTCTGTGAATCGCACCGGATTCTGAACAGACTTTACGATACTACGAGCCAGAGTTTAGCTGCTAGACAGACAGAATACGTTTATCCACATAGATGATGCACTTCAGGTTGTTCACCTTTATTAATAATAATAATAATAATAATAATAATAATAATAATAATAAGCCTAATTTATGTAGCACCTTTCATACATTTAAAAAAATGCAGCAAAAAGTAGGTTAGAGCATGAAGTAATAAAAAAAAACCAGAAGCTTGTCAAAAAGTTTAAAAAGGGAAATAATAATAATAATAAATAAAAGCAATAGTAAAATAGAATCAGATACCTATACGAGTAAACATATCTGATGCCAGTAATGATATTAAAACCTTGAGTATCTGCCAATATCGATACTCGTTCAAAATTTTTTCTTTACAAGCTAGTAAGCTTTAAATTTTTAAAAAAGTAAAGCACTTTAAAACATACAGGAAAAAAATACATTGCTAAAAAACATGACTTGCGCTGATGGTGCAGATATAATGAATAAAATAAAGGATAAATATAAGTTTTAAAAAAAAATCAATCCTAACAGACGAAATAGAAGAAAGTCTCTTTATGTGTAAATATTTCCAATTGCAAAAAATTGGAAATCTAATTTCATTCTTTCCTGTTTGTCACAGGATCAGATCGAATTTTTCCTCCAATAGCCGATCCACGACTGATCCAAAATATATATAAAGTCTAAAGTGAAAAAAAAAATCATAAATTCGATACAGAAAAAGTTAGGTTGAATGAAAAAGGCATGAAAAATATTTTACAGTTGTTTGAAATCAGGGATAAAACACATTATTAGAGTTACTACAGTTAAAAAAAAAAAAGGTATGTAGTTGTGAGTTATCAGTCTAGACCTTGGATCTGTATGTTTAAGTAGTTAATAATTCAATGAAACACCAAGACAGGTTTTAATTAGTTAGTGTTCATCACCACGGCTTCATGGGTCATGGAGATGAGCATCGTACGCTGACTCTATGACGCTAGTAAATTCTCCACTAGTGATGCGTCACTGAATTCCTCCGTGACCAGATATACTGGAGCTGCAGAGACTGCAATCTGAGCCTCGCTAAACCTGCAAGTTCACAGGCTTTCAGGAGGAGTTGGCTGAGGCAGAGCTGTTCCCCGGAGACATCATCATATATCTCAGAACGCAAGCGAGCTAGAGGAGAGGAGAGGAGTTCTTGGTAGCAAGAAAACCAAAGCCAATGTGGCAGATGGCCAATTTCCAATTGTAGTCCTTTTTTTTTTTCCTCCAAAGTGGACCCTGTATTGCCAATGAACGAAAAAAAAAAATGTCTGTTGGTTGTAGCTGGCCAAGCAGAATACCCTTAAGTACAATTTTTGCTCCATTTTCCCCCCAAGATTGCTCGTGTTTATTCCCAAGTGTTGTGTTTCAACCTGGATAGCTCAGCACTTTTCTCTCCTTTCCTCTCAGAGCTCGGGCGAATCCTCTGCATTGATTTAGTTGTCCAACATCAGGGCTGTAATTGCAGTGCGCCACTGGGATGGGCTCTAAAGATAAGCACTTTCTCCACTTATTGATCCACACAGACTCTTGCTGCATTGCATCTGCTCAAAAAAAAAAGAGAAAACCTACCAGCTACAGAGCCAGTTGCCCTAGTCATCAGCTATTTCTTAAGGATAAAAGTTGGATGAGGTTCAAATGGATGTGATCAGCGATGACTCTGAATCTAGCTTTGGCAGATGACGCTGTTGATATCCGCATCAGCAAAAGATTTACAGCAAGTGGATGAAAAAGTAAAGAACCGGGAAGCAGAGCTATAGAATTGAATGCAAAAAAAAAAAAATCTCTGAAAAAATTGACAGTCAAAAGCATTCAGAATGAAACAACAATCAGAAAAGTGAAAGAATTGAAATTCATTCTGTCTCAAGGGGGAGTGCAAACTTTTGCACTGCACTGTATTAATATCCTGTCTGAAATGTGTATAATTAGATATTTTTTTTATTTACAAACATGTCAAATATCGTGACCATGATGGGGTCAGGTTTAAAAATATACACTCTACAATATTTATTTTATAGTATTATACGTATCTAGGCGGCACGGTGGTGTAGTGGTTAGCGCTGTCACCTCACAGCAAGAAGGTCCGGGTTCGAGCCCCGTGGCC
>JAODVO010000019.1:4774210-4785210 GCA_025400055.1 Notarius lentiginosus
GCCTTTCGCCCGTAGTCAGCTGGGATAGGCTCCAGCTTGCCTGCGACCCTGTAGAACAGGATAAAGCAGCTACAGATGAGATGAGACTTGGACTTGAACACTGGGGACTCGAGACTGGACTCAGAGTCGAGGTTTAGTGACTCGACAATCACACTGTGGCGGTGTACACGTATTTTGACCGATGCCCTAACTTAGCCACTTTTAAATGTGAAAATAATCAGTATCCTTTCAGAATTACTATCTCAGCTTAGTGCTACTTTCAATTTCATGTCAAAGTACTTAATTACATGTAAATTCATATTTTATGATTCATTTCCTTTAATGTCGTGGATAACTTGTGAAACAAGTTAGTTCCTGTTAATTCCTATGTTATAGCAGCTATAAACACTTGTTCCTTTAACAGAAACTGGAAAGTCCTCAAGACTTTTCTATGACTGTTAAAAAAAACAAAAACAAAACAACCCAACCCTTAGATACACTCCATAAATGTTAAGTAAACATTTCCTTCAGGAAAATGTCACCATATCAAACTATATCAACAATTAGATGTTTTTCTTCGTTAAATAATGGGACGTTTCAAATGTATTTATTATTCGGCTTAGATTATTGTAATTACAGTACTAATTTTATTAATAATAATATTAACAGTAACAGTACAATTTCAGTGCACAGTAAACATTTAAAGTATTTTACTAGCTAATTAAATACAATAAAATTAAATTAAATATGACTATATTAAATCCATCTGTTTACTCCCCACCTGCTTAAATACAGTCTGATGATTAAGATAATGGCAGTCCCTGGCAATATAGATGCTAAAAAAGCTTGCACATTCGAGGACATCTTTAAAGAGCCTAGCGCTAATCGTAAGCCTCGGGATGAGTCATAACTATACCACGATCTGTACGGCCTATGATTACATCTCATCTGCATGTTTTTGCAGAATGCAAATAGCAAAAATGTTTTCATTGCAAACGGGCGGTTCTTCTCTTTCTGCTCTTCTGGTGTTTTCAAGATGCTTCTCTGGATCTTAGTTTCAAATCATTCAAATCAGAGTCAGAGTCAGAATCAGGTTTATCGCCAAGTCCGTTCTCACATGCAGGGAATTTGCTTTGGTGGTTAGTGCTTGAACAGTTAAGATAAAATAATTTAAAATAGACAAAAGTAGTAAAAAATGTCGAATAAAAATAAGTAGGACTCTAAAATATACAATTTGAAAAGTGGACTTATTTATGGGGTATGTGCATGGGGTTGTTTAGAAGTCCGAGCTGTATAGTAGTATGTCCCGGAATGTGCAAAAACAGGTCACAGGATGAAGATGAAGATGAAGAGTCATAACATGAATGTGTGAGAAGCAGGGAATATGTGCAATGGGTTAAATAAAGAAATAAATGAATAACCAAGCTGGGGTGGGTTTCCCAAAAGCCTCTTAACGCTAAGAGCATCTTAACTGGGAGAGAGAGTGTTCATTGTGCTGCTCGCTCTACCATTTAACGATGATCTATATTCTTTTAGCTATTTCTGTTTCTTTTAAATACTTGATAAAGTATCTGTCTTTGTGTATATTTTATTTTAATTACATCTTTATATTTTAATATGTTATTAAAGTCAGTATTTATGTCTTTATTTTAAAAAATCTTTGACTTCATTTTATAGTACTTTTGAGCGCCCTATGTGTAACAAATGGTTTGTGAATAATTTTCATGTTAATAATTGCTTATTGCTTATTATTAATATTTTATTGTCTCTCTTGCAGCTGTTCATAATCAAACTGTTCTATCCTGATTAACATTTCCTTTTCTCTGCAATGATGCTTCTGCTGATACACAATATGTTCTTCTGGGAATTGTATACACATTAGCTGCATTCCTATTCATAAGGGAGTGATACTTTAAACCATTGGAACATGGGGGGCTATAAAAACTGTTTCCTTTTTGCAGGTAATTAGCAGGCTCAGTCTCTGAACATTAAGAGGGTGCTGTTACCATGGCAACTGGCAAGCAAGGCTTTGTGAGAGCTACCGAGCCTCAGCATTTGGTGTCCGTACAGAGAGAGAAAGAGATGCATGTTCAGGCCCCACCACCAGCTATGTACATTCAAGCGGTGTCCGGCCTGCCATCCTACCCTCAGGCCCAGCCAGCAGCCGTGCAGGATGCAGCAGTCATTCCTCTGTCCGTGCCGATGATGTATGCCAACCAGACTCTGCCCTTTCTGACTCTGCAAATAGCCAGTGGGGTGGGTCTCCAGCAGCAGAGGCCTGAACCTCCAGCATCTTCTCCAAGACCCAAGTCTGCAGGGAAGCATGTGTGCCCACATTGTGGAAGGGACTGCCTGAAACCTAGCGTACTGGAAAAGCACCTGCGCTGCCACACCGGTGAGAGGCCTTATCCTTGCACCACATGCGGGATCTCCTTTAAGACGCAGAGCAACCTCTACAAACACAAGCGCACCCAGGCCCATGCTCGTCTCTCCAGCGAATCTGGGAAGGGAACCTTCAGCAGCCAGGAGAGCACTGAGAGCTCAAGGGAGAATTGCTCTAGTCCCTCATTGGAATTACACAATGAAGATTCATGTGACATGAACAGGAATGATGGTATTCTTTTGACTGTGGCAACGAGCACAAGTAGTTCAGAAGACGTCAAGACAGGCTCTGAGACAGAGTGGGCTTTATGCAAAGCTGCAGTGGTTGGAGTTATTGCTTCACCAGCACATGGGCAACAAGTAATTTCACATACTATAACCCAGAGGGTATCTCAGTTATCACCTGATGCTGCACTAATACAGGCAAAAAGCCCAAATGGAGATGGACATGCTCCACTGACTCCAAATCGCACTCCTCTTCAGAGGCAGGAGGCGCTGTTCCCTAAGTCTCAAAGCCATGACAGCACAGACTCAGGCTTCAGTGAAAGCAATGAACAACACTCGACCTCTAGTCCTGGCGCTACTGTACACGATCCCAGCATGGAACTGGAAGAATCTGAACCCTCTGAGAAGCCCTCAGATGTGGGTACTGATGACATCAAAAGCAAAGTGTCACTTCACGAGAAACAAAAGCTAGAGAAACACATCTTGAAGCTGATCTCTGAAAACAGTGTGGTAATGGACGACAAACACCTGGTGAACATGCGGCCGAGGAAGACGGTGTTGTCGAAACAGGGCAGCATCGACCTTCCCATGCCGTACACTTACAAAGACTCGTTCCATTTTGAAATAAGAAGCAGCAAACACCAAGTAACCGGTTCACAAAAGCAAGACAGAAAAGGTAGGGCTTTTTACAGCTCTATGCCTACACAACATTCTACCAGCTTGGAACATGCACCATTAACCCGGAGCAGTTCTTTACCATTTAGTGTGGGTGTTCAGAACAGTGACATGACGGTTTTGCCTTATGAAGTAGACAACATTCCTTTGAGCAGGAGGTGTAGTGCAGGAAACATCTACCCATTTAAGTCAGTAGATCAACACACACCCAGCCATCGTTCACTAGTCAGACAAATAGCGGTGGACGGTTTATCTGCAGTAGAAGGAGCTCCAATGGAAAGAGGCAGTCTTAATAGCCTGAGTTCTGATGGGGACTGCACTGACATGGCATCAGAATTGGCTGTCAAAAGATGTCGTAGGAAAAAAGCACCAAAGTTTGCCTACAATAAATGGTACATGTATGGAGGTGGTACATTCAAGAAGCTCTACAATGTAGAGAAAGACTCTGTATTGAAGAGCAGAAAGTCCACACTTTCAAGCCCTGATAAAACTGAAAGCCAGGGGATTCAAATAAGCCAACAGAAAGATAGCAATTCATCTGCATCTGTATCTGTGAGCTATACTTCCTGCTCTGCTCCGAGTCTGTCTCCTGTTGCTAATGTCCTCACAGCACAGACATCCAGTCTGGGTCTTTCCTCTTACTTACTTGTACAAAATACACCACTGAATCAATCAACTGGGCAACCGCAGCAAAGTCTGACCAAGCAAATTAATGTCCCAAGCTCAGATTTGAGTACTGTCATGAATGCAATAAAAGGCACAGAAGAAAAAGCCAGAGTGCCAGAAATACAACTTTCAACTCCAATACCTTCAGAGAGGAAAAAGCAAAAGACAGACGAACATCTTTCAGCCCTTGTCGAAAATACAGAGGGATTCGACAGGGACAATGGGTTAAGTCTTAACAGGCAAGGCAGTTTCACCAATCTGTCTTCCTCCTCAAATCAGAGACAGCTCCTTTTCAAGAGGCACAGTTCTCCGCTTTTTATGGCCAACATGAGCGGGACATCTGCGTCTCCTTCTGCCTCCTCCAGCATCTCTTCAGTTTCTCAAGCCAAGACCAGCTTTCTTCCCAAGTACCAGCTGAAGATTCCTGTTTTGACAGATGGCACGTCAGATCCTTGTCTTGGCAAAAGTTCCTCGCTGAATCCATCTTCACCCAGACAGAATGTTAGTCTGAATCAGCAACCTACAACTTCACCATCCGCATTACAAACCCAGACAACTATGGCCGCTATGTCCAATGAACAAGAGCAAAGTACTTTGTGTATAACAGCCACAACAATGGCAACGTCTATGACATCTGTTGTGTACAGTTGCCAGAATGCTAATTCCTACACATCATCCTACACCACTATGCCGTCGGTCTCATTAGCATCTCCGTTAGCCTTCACAGACCTGAAAGTCACCGTTAGCACAACACATAGCTCAATCTCACCACTTACTCATTCATCTACATCAACATCAACAAAAAACAGCCAGGTCTATGCTGAAAATGTGGCACCTGTACAAGACAATCTTGTTCCATCTGTTGTGATTCCAACGCAATCACCTGGAGTTACAGCTGCACCGGTACTTAAGAGCGCTACAGATGGCATCCCTTTGCAGATAAACAGCAGTGAGATCCAGGGATCTCAGGACACGTTTTACATGCAAACAGCAGACCTCCAGATAGTCATGCAACTCATTTCAGATGAGCAGCTTGCGCTGATAGAACCACAGATTGAAACGCAGAACTACAAAAGTACTGGAAGTCATTGCTTTCTCAGCAAAGATCCAGAAACGTCTGGGACTGTCACAATCCAGACAGGTGTTTCACAGGAAATACATAAACAATGCCCTGGTGATACAGGAACAAATCTAGCTGTTGAACAGGGGAATGTAAACAGGAGTGTGCTCAGCAACATCTCAGACATAACACTCATGTCATTTGGGTCAACGGTTACAGAACACAAGGCAAAGAGTACAACAAGTGCTCAAGATGTTTATTTAACAAACACCGGTGCTAAAGGGGTTATTTCAAGGTCACCTTCCAAGTCAGAGCACGACCTTTCAGCTTTACGGGACAGCAGGGCATTGGGACAACAATGCAGATTGTTAAGTTCAACAACTGCGGAGAGTACGGTTCCAAAAGACTCAGAGAATGTTGGGTGTGGTATTAGTGCTAGAGCATATCTTAAACAAAAGCCTACCGAGAAATCGAGCAAACCTTCAGCAGACGAAACCACTGCAAAAAGTGAGTCAGAGGTAAACAAATCTTCTGTGCATGACCAGATCTTGAGAAACTATTCATCATCCATAATATGCAGCATTCAGCAAAGTTGTCAAGACAGCACAAGCAACCATGGAACGATTCATACAATGGTGGCTTCAAGCAACAATGCAGCAACATCCTGTGGGGGCAAATCGATGCAAGTGAAACTTGCAACTTTTACAGAAATATCTGAAAGAAGCCAGCAGCCTGTGCAAACGACTGTTCAACAGCACAAATCACTTGTCTTAACAAAATCTGTCGAAAAACAAACACCTGAAACAAACACATCATGTAGCCCTGTGACATCTTCACTTCTGGGTTTACCAATGACCCCCATTTCAGCTTCAAACCAAAATGAACCCAGTTCATGTCAGGCATCAGGTGCCTCCTTGGCCATGACAAGAGCGATCAGCTCACGGAGTGTATTAGCGTGCCGGGTAGGTCCTCAACAACCTTTAAACCAGACAGGTGCATGCAGTGGAGACTGGTCAACATATGAAGAAAATCAAACCTCTGCTTCAGGTCAATCCGGACAACGTTTAGTCTGGTCTAACACTGAGGAAGTCAAGGCAATCACAACCAGGACTGCTCATATGACCAGTGCTCAGTTTGAGTCGCATGGACCAGTGTCCAACTGTGTTAAAGAGGACAACATGAAATGCGCACTGGGTCCTGGTGGACTGCTTCAGGTCAATCAGGATTCATTCACAGGTGAGTTCAAAAACTCATTCATGATTCTGTTGAGAATGTCCATAAATTGGTGAATAGTTTCAGTAGCTGGGGGCACCAACATTTAATAATGAGGCATACCATATGGTGTTGCCAGTTGAATCTCTGAGAAGTTTATTAATTCAATGCAATTCATGAATCATATCCAGCTCGCATAATTTAAAATAATCCCTTCATTACCTAGACTACTAAAGGAAGGCTGTCTCTCTGTCTGTTCGCCTATGCAAATCGACACGGCTGGATGCGCATACTTCATACTTTGCACATGGATTGGTGACACCCCAGAGGGGCCCAAGACAACATTTTTGATTTTCCAAAACATGGGATTAGTGCGACTCCAACGCACTATCATTTCCCATAGGCTACATGCTCTTGTTAACACACTGCGTGCAGCCTCGGCATGGAATCGCCTCCCACACTCGCCCTAGAGTTTTGATTGTACCGGACCTCGCAATCAGCGCTCCTCACCGGAGACTTCCACTAGGGCCGATTCTACATCACTGAGGAGACACAGGGAGCGATTTAGCCCCTGTGAAGAGCACTATTCAGAGGAAATCAGGTTCACGGGCAATAGCTACTAGTATAAGCATGTTTTTGGGAGGTGGGAGAAACTCGAGCTCAGAAACAAACCCTGCAGCTGTGAAGCAACACTACTTGCTACACCACTGTACTGCCCTTCTCGTTAAAGCTTAATTAAGTGATGTATTACTTATTTAATTACATGCCTTTACTGAATAGCCTTTCAGTCAAAGCTGGTATCTATTTAGAAATAATATGTTTTTTTTATGTTGTACTTTTTTTAAAGTTCTTCCGTTTCAACTACAGACCACAACATCCCTTTCTGCATTATTGTCAAACTTGAAATAGGAAGTAAACTTCAACCAATTATCGTACCCTGCTGCCTGGTCCCCTGGAAGCTTTCAGACATGGTGTCATCCAGCCATCCATACCTGAGTTCAATTGAGGTGAACTGGAGTTTTCAGGTGGACCAGAGATTTCCTGCAACCATACCCTGGTTCAAAAACAGTTTTCCTATATGACTAAAAGTACTGAACCCTCAGAGCAAATGGGTCCAGGAACAAGAGCAAGTCTGAAAGTACCCTTACAGAGTTTAGTTTTGGCTATTTTTCCACCAGAAAAACTACTGAAACATTTATTACAAGCAAACCATACCTTTTCAGCCGACAACTGCTGTATGGTTTTTGGTATCTTCTCAAGCTTGGCACCAACAGAAACTAATCTTAGGGGTGTATGGGCTGGAGGTTAATTTTTTTTTATTCATAAAAGTACAGCATATCCAACACTTTTTTTTATCCATTTATAGTTACATGTAATGTGGAATGTTCTCGAAACAAATTACAACATTCTCTTCACAGCCTCTTTTTATGTCTCTGGTGCCAAGTCACGTAGGCATTATGTTTTCAGTTGTCCATCTGTCTGTCCATCTGTCTGTCTGCCCGTTTGTCCATCCTTCTGTCCATCCATCCGTCTCTTTGTAATTAGCGTTAGCTCAGTATCTCATGAACATGTGGTTGAATATTTATAGGATTTATACAGAATTATCATTGTGACTCACAGATGCACTAAATAGATTTTGGAATTGATCCAATCAAGGTAAAGGCAAATATCTGAGATTTTTTTTCTTCATGTTTGAAGTATATTTTAAAGGTATTTCTGGCATACAGATTAGTAACAAGAAGGATCAGACTTTATCCCCCATTGATGCTGTTGTTCTCTCTCTTGAAATTCATAAGATACTAAATGCAGATTGTCATCGTACTGTGAAACGTGAAATGTCCTCTGTCGAGCTTTACCTCTGACTGTTACAAAGTGCTGACACAGGAGACTTCCATAAATGCCAAGTAAACATTGCCTCAAAGAAACTATTGCATGTTTTTTTAGAATATTTTTTTGTAATCAACACCTTCTAATTAATTAATCAACATATTCTGACCAATCATTATCAAGAATACAGCAGCACTGTGGTATAAATGAAATTGACACCTTCAGATGAAACCAGCACTTCAGATGTCACTTGGAAAGACAATGGTAATGAGTTTTATTATTCCATTCAGTGATGCTCTTCAGAGAGGGAATACACTATCCCCTTATGGCAAACTTGTGACCCTGACCACATAATTTGTTTCAAAAACAGGAAGCAGTATTCCCTCTTGACAGGAAGTTCCGCTGCTAAACATAATTCTGTTCATGAAACATTTTGTCAAGCAGCAGAGGTCATGCACAGACAAGTGCAAGAGATGAGAAGGTGGGGATTAATATTTTGTTTATTTATGATATCATCGTGGTAGAATTGTTTAAAATTGTGTGCTGTTACAAAAAAAATGTATGGCTTTGCCCAAGTTTGGGATTTAGAAAGGGGGAGGGTTTAACAAGAGGCTAAAGGGAATAAGAACAGAGAACTGACTTTGGAGTCTCATTTTTCACTGCATGTCTGCATTTATACAGAGAGAGAGAGAGAGAGAGTGATGTCACCAACCATGGCTGCCAAATCTTTGAGTGTGTGTTAGGCGAGCGTGGCGGCTGGCTGGCCCCCCAAGCAGGCCAGGCTGCTGGAAGCAGAATGCAAACCTCATTTCCAAAAGTAGGGAAAAAAAGCAAAAACACAAGCCCTTCTGATTAGGGCATGCGCCCAGATGAAAGGCGGCAGGGCCAATCAGCAATGAGTTAGGGGCACCCAGGGAGGAAGTGGGCCCGCCACAGGCATTCTGGTTTGTCTAGTTGTTACTATTGAAACGACTACCAAAAACAGAAACAAACTTTTTTTTTTTTTTTTTTTAATGGTGTTGGGGGTTGAGGGGGAGGAAAATGTTATGATAATCAACTTGACTTTCTGAGACTGCAGAAAGATTTTGTGGAAAAAGTTAAACTAAGGATTTTTTCTACCATCAGCCTTTTTACACTTTGCATGATGTCACAATTAAGCCCCTTTTACATACAAAACCCGTTATTTATTCTCTAAGGTCAAAGCAACACCGAATAGATAACAAAAGTTCACTCCCACTCGGTCTTCTATGATAGAAAAGTAATAGATTTTTTTGAAGGGAGGAGGGCTAAACCTTTATTTGCCATATGTACATTAGAGCACAGTGAAATTCTTTCTCTGCATTTAACCCATCTGGGGATGTGAGCACACACACACACACACATCCAGACCAGTGGGTAGCTGTGCTACAGTATCCAGGAAGCAGTTGGGGGTTAGATGCCTTGCTCAAGGGCACTTCAGCCATTCCTGTTTGTCTAAGGAATCAAACCAATGACTTTTTGGTCCCAAAGATGCTTCTCTAACTTTTAGGGCATGGCCTCCCCCAGATATTGTGTATTTCCACCTGACTGTATTTAATGGAATCCTATGAAGCACAAACTTCCGTAAGACATGGAAAACATGTGAGACCGGATATGATGTATACTTCATGAGGTGGTACGTCATCCATTGTTGTGAAAAGCCCAAGCTGAAACATTAACAACTTAGTTGAGCTGTATCATGTCTTTGTCAAGAGAGTTCTCTTCCTGTTCCTGAACATTTGTTTTGTTCAAGTAAAGGCTATTTATAACACCTTGCTTATATCTGCTGATGTTTTCTTTGTTGTTGGTGAGTTTGCTGCTGATTGCTTTTACACTGAGGCTGTATGAGTAGTTCATTATCATTTGCATCACTGCCAGCAACATCAGCAACATTGCTCACAACACTTAAACCTGATGGTTCTGATTCCCACTGAAGCTGTGACAAAAGATTACCAGAAATGTTACTAGGTCACCAGGGGATAGATTAATGTTTCAACTTTTGCTTCCATTCCCACAGGACACCATTACAGCATAATAATGGAAAATATACTGTTTTCAGTATACTGTGAGTAGGAATGGGGTATTATTGATGTGTTCTCTTCTGTTGTATCCTCTTGGACTTCATATCTTCATTCATTCATTCGTCTTCAGTATCTGCTTTTGGACTTTGGTCTATCTGGAACTGATACATGAGATGGGAATACAACTTGATGATGATCCATTATACGGCAACCTTAAAGGGGAACTGAAGTTATTTTTTCAACTTGCTTTATTTCTTAACGTTATTCAGTTATGTTTTCCATTTTAGTAACCTTATATCGTGATTCATATTGGCAACTAATTGCAATTAAATATTATACTTATCGGCCTATTCAATTTGTAGCCACGTTGAATTTAGTTCATTTGGTCCATGGCAGGTGCCACTTATCCACACAATCTTCACAAGACTTGTGCGAGAATTCAAAATGTGAAGTGTCAGGCAGGTGTCAGTGCCGCCATTTTGAAAACTGTTTTTCAAATGAAATATTGCACAAAAACAAGTTTAACTGATGATTACTGCCTACTTTTTTCAAACTTTCCTGACTACTATCAAAACAAACAAAAGTTCCGGCTTGATTACATCAGCATTCAAAAGAGGGCGCGTGCATCTTTTGACAATGTTGGCAGCTGTTGGTCACTTTCCCTGTGTCCAGAATTGCTCCCTATTTACTATATAGGGCACTATATAGTAGGAACACCATTTTGTAGTGCTGTCCGAAACCTTAGTGAGGATTATTTACACCCTATATAGTGCACTCAAATTATCCCACAATGCATCACGAAAAGTAGTGTACAACCGATGGTCACTAACCAAAGCAATATATCCCATCATGCATTGTGGTTGCGCTGAAAGAAATCAAATTAAAAGTCTCAAATTTGATTTAATAAAAGGCAGCGGCAAAGAAGAAAGTATTCA
>JAODVO010000019.1:6135384-6148518 GCA_025400055.1 Notarius lentiginosus
TTACTCTCTCTCTCTCTCTCTCTCTCTCTCTCTCTCTCCACATGAGATAATGGAGGGATTCCTCTTTTTTGACCTCCTCCCTCCATCATTCTCATCTTTCCACTCTCTCTATCTCTCTCCACATAAGATAATGGAGGGATTCTTCTTTTTCACCTCCTCCCTCCATCATTCTCATCTTTCTATTCTCTCTCTCTCTCTCTCTCTCTCTCTCTCTCTCTCTCTCTCTCTCTCTCCCCCTCCCTTTCTCCCAATGACATTTTCAAATCGTACAAATCAAAACCCATTTGGTGTCTGATATCATTCTGCACAGGGAATGAAATATGAGTCCCACCAAATATGATTATTTTTTCAAGAGCCGTTGTTCGCTTACCCTTGATTACGTCTCCTTCCCCTCTCGCTGTTTTCTCTGCTCTATCCTACGCTAAGCATTAGACGTTTTGGCACCTTTTATGAAAATAAGCAAATGTGGCTGTACCAAGCCGTATTTTCAGCTACAGTAGTTTTCAAAATTATTAGCCCTCATACAGTTAGTATTTGGTGAAGCCTCCCCTGGAGAGGAGAGCAGCTTTTCCTTAACAAGGTTGGAGGCACTTATGGAGGATCCTGATGAAAATCACAAGCGCATTTATCGATTTCAGTTTGTGCACTGCACGCGATTCAGATCAGAACAATAGTTTGAGGAAGCATGACTAACATCCTGAGGCTGATATGTCCCAAGAATGTACGTATGATTATGTGAAATGTCTGAAACCTTTCTGTCCTGATCTGATTTATGATTAAGATTGAAAGATTTTGTTCTTTCTTTGTTAAGTTTTAACCACTTGGCAGAGGCAGCCCGGTTTTAATCGAGAGAAAAAAAAAGATCTTATTGAACAGAATTTGTGATATTATCACAGACTCATGGCTCATGGACGAGCACATTTGGTATTTTTTCCGTGTTTACAGTTTGTTTTTTTCAGCAACACGTGCAGATGGTGTGTACGACCAAGAAGATTTTGATTGGGATTTCGATCTGAACATGATGCCTGATTCTAATGAAACTCGGTGAAAATTAGGAGCTGAATTTTGTGAATTTCTATCAGGAAGAACTTCTTTAATACAATCTACCAAACAAGGAGTTATGGACGTTACTGATTTTGAACCTTGATTAAAAAAAACAACAACATATATATATACGATCAAATATTATTTTGGCTGTCAAAGTTAACGCAATAATAACGCGTTAACGCAAATTCCTTTGAACGCCATTAATTTTTTTTGATGCGTGATTAATGCATGCGCATTCTGTGCCCGCTCCCCTATAGTTTGAGAAATCAGGAAGTGAATGATGTAGCGAGGATATACAGTATGCTCTTAACCCCATCCATAATTAACTGTAATGTGCCGTGTATATCAGACAAAAATAGGTCAAAATTGGGATATTTTGATAATCTTTCTCTAGCTTGTTCAGAACTTTTATATTTTTAATATTTGTATAGAAAAATCACAAAAAAAACTGTTGTAGAGTAAAAATAACTTTAGTAATCAAAAACAAAACAACGGATCTTGTCAATGAGAACCTGTCCATAAACATGAATTACGAGTACTTGAAAACACAACGTACACCAAGGGTCCAGCTATTCCAAGTAACTGGGTACCATTTTTATGATGGTCTTTGATATGACCCGGCCGTGAGTAGAACTCCTGTTCTCCTGATGGAGATGCAGACACGCTAACCACTAGGCCAACTCGTAGTAATGTGCCATGTAAGGTACATAAAAGGAGGTGATTATGATGAGTAGCATACATCATAAGGCACAACGGTTAAAGACGTACGTGACTCGTCCAAGGGCATTGAAGGGGTTAATTTTAAGTTATTCTACAAAATCGAGTCGTAGCCAACGAGGAGTGTAGCGCCAAGTCGTCGATAATCCATGTACGACTCGATTTCGTAGAATAACTGTTTTATTCTCTCGACATTCACTGGATTTTGAGAAACAGAGCATTTTTATTTAAATTTTTTTGCAAAATTGACAAATAAAAACTTGATACAAAACGTCCGACAAAATAATTTCTGCTTAGAACGTAAACGAACTGGCGAAATGACTACGGATTTGTGAAAAATGCCACAATAATAATTCTTGAAAAAAACGGTATGTTCTTACCATCAAATACTTTTATTCCATATTTTGTTGCTTTTTTTAATTTTTGTTTTCAAGTCAAGTTTTCATTTCGTCCTCGGTTGGTTCAGTAACACGCGCCACCATTTTGTTTTTCTCTCCTCGCAGTATATGAGCTGATATCTTATTAGTAGTGTAGCCAATCGGAGCACGCGATTGCTCATATCCAGTGAACGTGGATAGAATAATGTATATTATATGAGCGAGCGCCTTAGGAGTGTGAATGTGCAGACTCGTCTTATCATATGATTAATTACGATACATTTAGAAAGAAAGCTTCTTATGACAGTGTTGTAAATAATTTCTCCAGCTGTCCGAGTCAGTAATATAACTGATTGAATGTAACGATTAATTTCTACAATATTTTTCCCCTCATGTTCTCATCGTTCTGAGGTTGAATGTACAGTAATTCCCTGTAATTCTTCGAGCATTTTTGTTTTCTCTTCTTTTCACCTGCTTATAGAGTTATTCAAGTCGGAAATATAAACCATTATGTGTTACATTTATTTTATACCAATTTTTTCCCCGACGGTTTCTTCCATTTCCTCCAAAGGTGCCAATAATTCTGGCAGTGACTGTAATTCTCAGTAATCCCTTCAGCACTTTTCTCTGGTTCTCCTTCGCTTTTCACTTTCACTCTTCCTCTTCGTTCTCTTTATTTTTTTACTCCTTATTCTCTTGCTAGTGTTCATCTCTCTACCACTCTTTATTATACTCTGTCCTTCTCTCTCTCTCATATAGATAGATATATATATATATATATATATCCTCTCCTTCCCTCTCTCTTTTCCTCTTTCCTCCAATCTCAATTTTAATTTCATTTTTTTTTTTTTAAACTTGTCATCTTCTCAATTAGTATAACAAACAACACGGTTTGGGTTATAATCGTATTTGGATATGAAAGAAAAGTAAAATTGGGTGTTAATATTTCATTCTCTCAGCGCTTTCGCTTTTCTTTCACTCTTGTTTTCTCCATCTCTTATTCTCTTTTTTCTCATTCTCATTCAGTCTCTCTCTCTCTCTCTCTATCTTTCTCGGCGGGTGTGTAAATGAGATTTGTCTAGACTGCCCCTCAGAGCGCAGCCGCTGCATCCTCTGCGAAATGAGCTCGTTATGCAAACGCGCCTGATCGAGTGGCGCGCTCTCATTGGCTGCCGCAGTAGCGGAGGAGAGAGAGAGAGTTACTATGGCAACTATGGCGGATGGTCCTACAGCTCTGCGGCATCGCAGCCTTTATTCTGTTTCTGCCACTGAAATGTGCATCTGAAAGCCAGCAAATGTGCAACAGGCTGCGTTTTGAAAGCTAACACACGCGTGCGCGCGTGCACATACACACACACCATCCACATGGTCATACACCTTCTGTGTTTTTTGATCAGCAATGTTTCTTATAGTTTTAGTAGTGCTTTTGCTTTTCATCAGCATTTTTATTTTATTTCCAGACCTCATAAAATGGCTTTTTTTTATATATATAACAGCTTTAACCCATTCAAGAATGATACACATCTCCAAAAAAAGCTGATAGACAATGCCCTGTCATACAACAAAGTACTATTTGGACACAAAAAAATATTTCCCAACATTGTTTGTTTGCTAATTATCTTTGCCGGAGGACGTTTGTCGTAATTCTGAGCAATTTGGATATAATACGTGATCTCTGTATGACAAACCAGAGCAATAGGAGTGTACTGTACACATGATCATCACACCAAAAGGTACCTGGTGTTTATATGAACTGATTATTTTGACCTGTAGTAGCTATAACCATTCGCTGTGAAACCACTTTTCCAAGTGTTTAACAAGAACATAATTTTTACCAACATGGCAACCCACGGCCCATTTTATCCAGAACCTTTGCTTCATGTAATTGTGTAATTCATGTGGCAACAGTGCAATGCATAAAATCATGCAGATAGAGGTCAAGAGCTTCAGTTAAACCTTTGATGTCGGACCCTTTAAATATCGTTCCTCCAGGAACGATGACGTACTGTAATGGCTGCTATGACAAAAGAAAACGAGATAGCGACTGCGACTGAAGTCACAGTAGTTTGCGCTAGCTGACCTTTGTCAATTGAAGGTCATTTTTCTGTACAAAATTAAAAAAAAATCTGATTGAAAAAATCATGAAAATTGACAGAGTTATAAGTGATTGAAAAAAGCCGTTTTTAATGGAACGTTCCGGATCGGCGATCCGGATCAGCACCAAAAGTCGTAGCAACGTAATTCAGCCCAGAGGTATTCTTGAGGTGAAATTTGGTCATGATTGGTTGAAAACTGAGGGAGAAATAGTGTCCTAAAAATGTTACAATAATAATAATAATAATAATCATAAGAATAAAGTAGAAATATCCTGAATGAGAGTAACAATTTGCACAGTGTTGCTCGCACAAATTAAATTCCTTGAAAACAAAAAAATTGTCTGACAATACTCATTGTACCATCTAATCAGATTCTGGTAACAATTAATCCCTTATTTTGATTGCTTGCCTTTTACGGCCTTGTATTTGTAAGTAACACAACTACTGCATCTCAGTCGGATTCAAAACGCCGTCTTCGAGTAAGCAACCACATGCACGATTTACAGCAGAACAAGTGGCGGAAATTCTTACGAATGAGGATAGTGGTGACGAAAGTAGCATAAATAATTAAACTGGTGGTCTTTCAAGCGGAGAAGAGTTCAATTTGGACCAAGGAATTATTAATAAATACATATCTATAAATACTACCAGACATAGTGCAGTTGTTTAGATTATTATTATACCCCGCTCCAAAGGAGGAGGGTATACTGGTTTACCTCCGTCCGTCCATATCACCATCCATCCGAAACACCCTTTTCTCAGCGACCACAAATCATAGCCACTTGGTACCAAACTTCAGCTTAGGGTTCTGTACCGTGTATACCGTTTTCAGGTTTGTCACACATCAACTTCCTGTTTACCGACTGAATGTATTTATGAAACATATAGCGTGGATTTACAAAATGTTCATAACACTTTTCTCAGCAACTACAAATCACAACTGCTTGATATTTGGTACCGAGCTTCAGCTTGGGGTTTGATACTGTGTGTACCATTTTCAGGTCTGTCTCACATCGACTTCCTGTTTACCGACTGAATGTATAGCATAGATTTCCAAAATTTTCGTCACACTTTTCTCAGCAACGACAAACTACACTGCTCTTGACTTACTCGTTTCAGGGTTAATTATTTGTTGAAGTCAACGTTCATAATAAGTGTCCTATTCTTTCGATTGCTTGCATTCTGATATGAGCGAGGGGGGATACGTACAGTAAGTGAGTAGTTGCTCACAGTCGATCTTATTCACCTTTGTTTTCTATCCGTTTTCTTCCTAATTTGCGCTAGACCACTTCAAACCCAGCTCTGCCCTACCATCCGGGGTTGAAGACAGCCAGTTCACATGACACATGAAGACAGCCAGTTGCATCTTTTCTACTACTGCGTCACCGGGCAGCGTAACGCACTTGGCGGAAAGAGCTTTCTGAACCATTCCGCATACATGAGCTCAGAGATGGTAATGACTGGCTAGTATGGCTATGATTGAGACAGGAGAGGGAGTGTGCCCTCCCTTTCACCCAGAAAGCCATTTTTGCTCTCTTGGTCTCCTCGCCATAGATGGCTATTACATCATTGACTTCTGAACTCCAGAACTTCTTAGCAAAGTCCCTAATAGCTGCTCATGGTTACTCAGCTAAAGAAACTCCATTAGTGTAAGAACATCAAAGCCAAGGACAGATATGCACGGTTTACCGCTTGTTCTGTTGTTTCAGGCCTTTATGTGATTCCTTTGCACTGATCCATGCTGACTAAGACTCTTAAAGCTCTTGATGTCATTGATTTTATGGCTATTATCTTTGGTATAATGGGTTGCTGCAATATATCCAAGCAGTTGTTTGCAGCAGACTGGACAGATTCTTAAATGCTAGCTTTAAATCAGCGATGATGCTTTGCATCTGGCGCTGTGACACTTGAGCCAAGCGCACACCTGAACTCAAAGCAGTAGGGATTGTACAGGAAGCAATGATGCACTACAAAAGAAGTGTGTTTAACCTTTTTGGACTCATGGAACATGAATGGAAATCCACTGAAAAGACCTGGTTTTGCTGAGGTCTAACTTCTGACTCAGCTTGGGATATGGGAATCGTGGATTTTATGTGGGTTGCATAGTGACAGATTTGGTTTAACAGCGCTGCGAATGTTACCCATCATCATTTGGAAAACGTCAAAGATGTGGGACAGCTTCAGTGTTATCCACACTCGTCAAGACCTTTTGTTTTTCATTCCCTTTGGTTTTATTACAGCTCATCTGTCTTAGAAGGAGGCGGCTCAGGCGAGTCATTTGTCTCTTATCTCACTGTAATCCACAATCTCGCTCAAAACCATCATGACATCGTTAATCATCCTTTTGGGCAATTGCTGTAGATCATTTTCTACCCCCCCACACACACACTTTGATGATCAATGTGTGGTTCACATACAGCTTATGTTCAGCAACTAAATGGACTGTTTAACAAGTCAGTTCACTATACAATCAAAATCCCACAATTAAAGGAGAACTGAAGTCATTTTTAAACTTGCTTTATTTCTTAATCAACATGTTATTCAATTACGTTTTCGGTTTTAGTAACCTTATATCGTGACTCGTATTGGCAACTAATTGCAATTAAATATTATACTTATCAGCCTATTCGGTTTTTAGCCATGTTGAATTTAGTTCGTTTGGTCCACGGCAGGCGTCGCTTATCCGCATGACCTTCATGAGAATTGTCCATGTTTTTCAGCATACTCTTTACAGCTCTCTAAATAGCGGTCATATACACAGCACATGGGCATGACTGCTTTCATAACATGTTTATAAGACTAGTGGCCATCTGTCCATGGGGTAATTCAGATGTCAGACTGCTGACATGCAGGTGCAATACGATCCTTCCGACGGTTTCCATGCAGCTTGGTTCAGCTTCACTGCTGTAGGATCATATAATCCCATCATTTTAAAATGTATGGATGTTTGCTCAGGTTTCTTGGTGTTTAATATGTTTTTTTTTTTTTTATTGTAATACCTTTGCAGAATCCAGAAAAAAAATGCAGATCTATTCATTTTTTACTTTATCGTAGGTGTGTTCCTACGCTGGAATCGTTCAACCAAGTGTCTGGATGAGGCGTACGAGGAGATGGTCCATATTATCGAATATAATAAGGAGCTACAGATTAAAGTGAACGGCCTGAGGAGACAGCTAGCTCAACTAGAGACGGAGGACGGCCCTCTTCAGAGTCCATAGACATGCATCTTGACCTTACTGAGAAAGCTGAACAGAGTCTTTTGAGTTCCTATTCAGCACTACTGAAATTTATTCTGACCCATGTATGTATACGCACGCGCACACCTTCAAACACATCACGTCTGCTCGGTTAGAGTCAAACTGTCTAAACTCACTCAAACAAAGGCTACGAGAGCAATTGTGGCTGTCGTAGCAATTTTCATACACTAAGCGAAGCTTATCGAGGCAAGCGGCCAGTTACTTGACACGTAGGTGGTTGGATGTGAGCGGCTCTAGCAAATCGTGCAATTATTTTTACTTTTTTCACAGTAACGAAGACCTGTGATGGTCAGTATTTGCCCAAAAGCAGTTTACTCTGAAATAGTTTTGTTGTAGAACAGTTGTGAATAATTTCAGCGTAAAAAAAATTATTTTATAAGGGAAACAATACTTGCGTTAGTTTGGGAAGCAGGAACTGTACAGTAAAAAGTGCTGTGGTGTCCTAAAGCATATACGTACAGTACATGGTGTATCGTAATCAGGATTAAAAGGAAATTCTGGTGTTTTGTTTTGGTTTCTTTTTAAACCCAGGCTCTAGTTTCTCATCTGTTCTTGTCCAGATTTTCCCTAGGGACAAAAACGAGTGAAACCAGTCCAGTGTTGAGTTACAACCACCTGTAGTCGACTATCACATGGGGGCTGGAAACTCTGGCTCAGTAAATGGGGACAGTCATTACGTTCAAATGCCTCATCCATATTGTCATAAGCAGCTCAACATTATTTTGGAAATGGACTTCATTCTGCACGACTTCGCCTTTCGTAAATCAGGAAACAGCCCCCGTGTGATGATCGGGTGAATAGGTGCTGTGTCAGAGACTGGAAAGGTGAAACAATGACTGGAGAAAAAGATACTGAGGTAAACAGAGACGTGTTTATCCCCGTAGGGGTTCTTTCCATGCTGTCAGATACTGATAATAACATTATGCAGAGTTCACTTGTTCAAATCCCAATGATGCCACAGGTATATGTAGCCAGGAGCCCAAGAGAGCAGAATTGGTTTGTGCTCTCAGGGAGGGAGGGGTGGCGACAGCGGCAACATACTTTCTCTTTCCTGTCAAATACAGCGACGCTCGCCAATCATAGGCATCTCTGAGCTCATGCATATGAAAGTCGGCGGATAGCACTTTCCTCAGAGTGTGTTACGCCGCCCCCAAATGTTGCATAAGCAGCAGTTTCTCGGAGGAAGCATGTGATAAACATCCATCCATTTTGGCATATCACTACAGTGATGTGGCCGCTCTGACGGCTTCAGCCATCAAAGTCTCTAGGGAACATTACAGTAGTGGTTTCCCGTTGCTTTCTACTGGATTATTGTCGAGGTTTTCTCCTCTCAGCAATTTACACGGACAATTTAGAGCCACTAATTAGCCTAACCTGCATGTCTTTGGACTGTAGGAGAAACCAGAGCACCTGGAGGAAACCCACACAGACCGCTGGGCTCGAACCCAGAACCTTCTTGCTGTGAGGCGACAGTGCTAACCACTACACCACCATGCCGCCTGTGATGGCCATCACCCTCCCTGGTTTGTAGCTGTCTTGTGATAGGGCAGACCTGTCTGGTGACCATATCTAAATGAGGGGGAGGTTTATTTGGACGTGGATGGTTTCACCGTAGGATTACATTGTAGATCTAGTTTGCGGTTGCCAGTTATCGCGTTCTCTCTCTTTCCTGGACAGATTTTGATTGTTTTTGTTCCTAATAAAAATTTGGACCCAGAAAGATGGCAAAATAAGGCCCAGGTTTAAAAAAAAAAAAGGCAGAGTTTCCCTTCAAGCAAAGCACCTATGAAAAGAAAATGTTTTGTATAGAGTAAGAATACATTCCTACGTGTTGGTTGCAGTTAATGTTCCATGCTTTATTGTTGTTGTTCACTTTGCTGCAGTGTAATTCTTAAGACACGGCCAAACGTTCTGACCGAGCCTAGCAAGCAATCATTTTTCATTCGTCGTCGTCTTAGAAAGCCTCCTTAAAATAAACAAACAAACACTGTCATTCCTTGCTGTTGCAGTGTTTCACACTAAAAATCGAAAAGCCGTACTTAAGTACAAGTCTATCGTGTCTGTGCTGTAGACGTTGCACATTAAACACCTCGTTAACGTGATAGTGAATAATCCCGCTCTTGCATTATCTGGAATATAATGGTTTAAAACCAGGCGCTTAAAATACTAAGCTATTTTAGACATTTCTGTCGTCACAACCTGTATGTAGGACACATCGTTTTTACAGCTAGGCCGTTTTACTTAGCACTTGGCAAGTGTTTGCATTTCTGATATTACCCACACCCACATGGGTTGTTCACAGAATTCTCTCCCAGTCTCGTCAAGCGCAGAATTCGAAATGTTGCGTTGTCGATGGCAACAGGTTGAAGACAGGTTTTTGGACTCGCATGTCAACCAAATAATTTGTACTGTACATTTTCACTGTTTACCCAAAACATGTTTTTTCCTTCAGATGTAATGTTTGTCTTTTTTTTTCCCTTTTTTAAATGTCTTTTCAGTGCAATGCTTTTGTCTGAGAATGAACATGCCATTTGTACCTGATTTCACTGGTTCCATGTCAGTGATTAATGCATATCACATGGTGACGTACATTTAACTGTCGTTTTATTTTATATTCATTGGGCATTAAATGTTCTGTAGGTGGTTTCATATAAAACATGATTAAATAAACTCTTAATAAAGTTATAACATGATGTGTAGTGTCTTCAATGTAAAAATGCTGCAAGCATTCACACAGTTTCCAAGGACATTTCTATAACATGGGGAAACAATGTAATTAATAACCAGCATGTTGTAAGATCTACTGTATATGTGCAGACAGAAGGCAAAGAAACAAATCATGCTTCTGGTTTTCTTGTGCCTTCAGAGCAAAGACTCAACTGCAAAATTGATCCAAAGTTATCACCTTTACCCTATGATGAAACATTTCTACGCTGATGGGAATGGTCTCTTCTAGGATGACCATGCTCGCATATACAGAGCATAAGGACTCACTGAAGGGTTTGATGAATATGTCTGTGAAGATTCTCAGTCATCCAGGTCATAGTAATCTGTAGGTGGTAGAAGAGAGCAACTGGACTTGCTTGAAGATTCTTGAAGACGTTTCACCTCTCATCCGAAAGGCTTCTTCAATTCTGTCTGGCTAATAGGGAGTATCGGGTATTGTCAACCAATTTTCGCATTTGTCCGTCTGTATTTCAAAAACATCAAACCGGATGGCCCATGAAAAATTGTAAAGATATGGGTCTAATCGACTTCTAATTTTCTTCCAAACGTTACACTGGGCAAATATATCATCATAACACAGCCTATGAAATGGGGGCCTCCGCAGGCGTGACTTTAAAAATTCATAACTCCGCCATCAAAGGTCCCCGCCAAAATTTACAAGCAACTCCCTCTCCCCGAGTGGCATACTAAATAAGACAATAATAATGCACTCAGTATTCACTGTTGTTTTTATTGCCTGATGCAATTGAACTAGTGTTTTAGGGTTGACAGTATCTGATTGATCCAGTCGATTGATTAAGAGTTCAGTTTACATGAAACTTTGCAGTACAGTATTAGGTTAAGTGCCAAACTGCCAATCAATGGTTATGTTCTTATTATTGTGTGCATTTTTTTATTCATAAAAAGAATGAGTCACATGCTTTGTAGGATGTAGATTTATATTTTAATAGTGTTTTTATTTTCCTCTATTTTCTAAGTTCTAGTACAGCAGATTTTATAGTGTGAATGCCAAATGCTATGACCATGTCTAGTTGAGTTATTTTAAAAGTAATTTTGTTACAAAGTTACTTGGAATCTCATCCTCAAAATTTTAACTCTATTATGTAAGAAGAGTTGTATTGTTAATGACTAAATTTCTTATAGACTTATCATAAACATTGTATAAAAATAGTCACTGTTGACATGTTTCATGAGTGTTATTATAGTACCAAGATATGAGGACCAGTAAGTCGTAATCAACTGGAACATCCTTGGCCCCCCATACTTTTTTCGAGACAAGGAACTGACCTGTGTGCTACTGTTTTCTTAGGTGGAACTTTAAGCATGTTTTTCTTGAATCTTCTGACATTTTCTTGTTGTCAGGACGCAGTAGAGGAGGATGCAAGTGCAGAAGTGTTGTTTATTTACAATGGTGAAAAAACACACAGGCAAACAGTCCAAATCAGAATCAGGAACACTTTATTGCCAGGTATATGTGGACATACACGAGGAATTTGACTCCGGCTTCACTTAGCTCTCATTGTACAAAACAGATCAAAAACGAATACACATAACAAACAAACAAAAACACACACACACACACAGACCCGCCAACCCAAACCCTAAAGACCGTGTTTAAATCCTACCTTAGAGGAGTAAGGTCCAGGGAGCAGCAGTTTGGCTGCTTGCCTCTTCAGCTCCGCCAGGCGGCCGGTGCATGTATCACACCACGTTCCTCTCTCAGAGCCCGGAGAACTACCGCTGCCTGAGGCTGGAGAACCTGTACCAAACCCTGGAGAACCTCCCAGAGAACCTGGAGAACTCGTCCCAATCCCTGGAGACACAGTGCCTGGAGAGCTGGAGAAAGACCCTGGAGAGGAGGTTCCAGAGCCAGGGGAGGGGGCGCCTGAGGAACCAGGAACAGAGCGAGCTCCTTCAGGAACTGGGCGGAATCCAGATCGAGACTCCTCACACGCTTTACGGTACCATGAGTCTGGAGAGAACGAGGCCGATTTGGTAGGAGAACAATCTGTCATCTAATGAACACAATAAGAGAGAACAGTAAACAGTGACTTTACTGTGGAAAACAGCATGGAAATAAACACGTGGCTGTGTTTACATCCTATCTGTCAGTCCTGTTATAGCCCCGCCTCCAAGCTGCATGACATCCTCTATGTTCTCTAGTTAAAGCCACAGGAGGAGGTTCTCATACCACTGGCTGTGATTTTATCCTGAATTTGACTCTGTGTATGTGTGTGTTGCCTCTCTGTGTACAGACACACACTAGTAATAAGTAGAATAGCGGTTAAATAAATAAATTACACACAATTTCAGTCTATCAATTGTGACAGAGAGACAGAAAGAGAGAGAGATAACTCCCTCAGAGAATTAAATCTGTCATCTGATGACAATAAAAACATAAATTAGCTGTGAGGAATGCAGTACAGTAGCCTGAACAGCTTTATAATAATCACACTTCCACATGCTACAACAACATCAGTTTTCTGTCATGGTGCAGGTTTTGAAAACCGAGTACACACATTTACACAAAGCTCTGAGAATCATTTTGATGTGGGTTTTATCTGTAAACACTCAAAATAAAACACATAAAAAATGAGGGGCAAACAGGATTAATTAATTTAAGAAACCAAGGGCTTCAATGTGTAAAACATGTAAATTACAATAAAGTGTAAAATCCCCGGTGTTTAATTAACATGTCCACTTCAGCTAAACACACACACCACAGGAGTTCATGTTAAAGTTCATGGTAATTAAACACTGGGGAATTTTTATTGTGTTCAGAATCTAATACTGTATGTTTTACACTCATTGTATATTTGCGCACGCACACACACACAAATTGACCGTAGGTGTGAATGTGAGTGTGAATGGTTGTCTGTGTCTATGTGTCGGCCCTGTGATGACCTGGCGACT
>JAODVO010000019.1:8484832-8497510 GCA_025400055.1 Notarius lentiginosus
AGTGCTTGTTAGTGTTTGTGAGTCTTGGTTGCCAGTCAGAGCTCTCCTGGGACTTGAGAACTTAAACCCCACCCTTGCACTGATCTCAGTTCTCCATCAGTTGTTTTCCCCACCTGGGATCGAAAAGCCTCCACTTAAAACATCCCTCCCCCTGAACTGGAGCTGTCTGGAGTTCAACCAAGCTGCTTTACAGTCATTTCAGATACATCTGTCGCGCCTGGAGATTTGACCTTCTTCCAGCTCCAGGATGACGGGGCTGTTTTCTATTCAGTGCATAAAAGGATCCGCGTTCCTTTCGTCTCCGTGTCAGTCTCTGTATCCATGGATCTGTGCTGCTGAAGAGGAATTTAACACCGGTCTGTCTCTGCTCGATACAGCAGTTGTCCAGCGTCCACCTGTTGTCCAGTTGCCTTAAAAAGATCTACCGGACATATTTAGCTCATGCATTCTTGTATACTGGTACGTGTTCTGGTTACTTAGGACCATCATGATTATTTATTGCAATCATTCTTTCCCTCATAACAGCTGATGCTAGATGGAGTTTGATTGGGACAGTTATAAATTATTAAGCCTTGTTTTCAGCATTAAATCTCAGGGTATCATTGTCCCCCTTTTTTTTTTGGGCAACCCTGGAGTCCATGAGTGTCCAAACTACAGCCTGCCACCACTTTTCAAACAGTCCACACGTTCTTTTGTTTTTTAATCTGGATAGTGTTATCCTTGAAAACCAAAAACGGTACTTCCTGGTTTGAACACTAGGTGTCGCTGTTACACGATGCTGAATCTAGTAAAGGTAGGTATGAGCTTCAGAGGCTCCCCCCCAAAAAAAAAAAAATTAATCACAGTAATTCAGAAGTTAGCAAGTGTAATCGGAGCAACCAAGATGTCAATGAACTGCCATGGAGAAAGCAGGATGATGAATGGCTTGCTGATGAGGAGTTCAAAAGGATCAGTTGCCGTAATGGAGTGTGAAGTGGTTAATTCTACATCACGACCCAAGCAGTGAAAGTGTTGAAAATTCTGTGTCCCGAGAGAAATTAGAATGGTTTTCACACCTTATGTCGTCTTTTTCTTTTTTTCTTTTTTAAACACTTTATATACACTATATTTTTATACGCGTTCTGTCCTATAAATAACGCAAACCTGGTTCAATAGGACCATGAAGGAGTGACTTTTCTGTCCATAAATGGCAGGGTTGAAACTTGGTGCTCGCATGGTCGCTAGTGGCGATTAAAAACTGACCAGGGCCACTAAAAGTTGAGGTTTGATCACCCGAAGGGTAATGACGATTTCAGAAATTTTAATAAAAATTAAATAAAATATTCCTTCCTTGGAGAGTCTTTGCTTTCCTTTCCTCAACTCTAAGTTCATGAATTCGAGTAAAAGTTTAGTTCTCAATTGCAAAATTCAAAGTCGTTGGTGAGTTTTCAGATCGCGTCACGATATCCAGAACCTTACCGAGCTCTGACCTTTCCCATGATTCATTGCTGCGTCATAGTGGAAGCTGGGATCTTTCTTCCGTTTCATTGAGTTCACGTTTGTCATTTACGCCAACTGGCTAGGTAGGTAAGATGAAAGATGACGTGGCCCGACATCAGCTCCATTTACAGTGTCAATTATTTTATTCTTCGCGAAGGTGTTGATGGCGAGGAGCTACAAAAGCACAGAGGTGTACAATTATCTACACAGTAATAAAATTGTGTAAAAGAGAGGGCAAGTTTGTTTGCTTAAAGGCTGAGGTTGAGCCTGGCCAGAGCGCCCAAAAAAAAAAAAAAGGGGGGCGAAGTCAGGCAGCAGCCATCATCTGGAAAGTAGGCTATGTCAGAGTAGAGCGATTTGTATTATTGTAGTGTTTTATGTATTGTAAGTCGCTTTGGACAAAAGCGTCCGCCAAATACCAGAACCATAACTATAACCATAAGCACCGAGCTCTGGTCTAATAGAACTCTACCAGCCGACTGTACCATGATGTATGGGCTCGAGAAGCAAAAGCTCGATCAGAGAAGCCGAGGCTAACCATTTTAATGCAGACGCAAATGCTGTCAAACTTTGGAAGCAAACATACCGTACTTGAATAACTCCTTGCCTATGTCCAAGCTTCAACTTCTTAACTCCTCTGATCATTCCAGATATTGGATGGTATTTGTAGGCTGTTTGTTTGCACTTCAGCACTGGTCACTCTTGGATTCTCTTGGCTACATGCACTTATTGTCCGTCACTTCGAATAAAAACGTCAGTTAAATGACCTATCATGTTGTGTAATGTTTGAATAATGTCGAAAAATGTGTGCGCTCGCGTGTGTACACACAGGATAACGAATTAATGCTAACAATCCATTTCTGGGGGCATACGTTGAACACCGTGGGGTGTTATTCAAGTAATAATGGTTTTAAATTTTTTTGTGTGTGTGTTCGACTAAAAGAAATCTAAGAGCCACTTTATTTTGGCCTGGGCCACTAAGAATTCAGAGATCCTGGCCCAAGTGGTGACGACCAAGCACTGAAGTTAATTTTTAGCCCTGAAATGGTGCTCCTTGCTTTCATGTCCTTTCCAGAAGATGTCATCATAACAGCAAATAAATGATCACTCATATTCCGAGTCGTTCAAAATGTCCCCGTCTGGACCGTCTCTTAAAACTCGCTCACATTTCAGAAATGGTGTCATTGATCTTAGTTTCTGTTCATAAACTCCAAACTATTTTTGGCAGGTCAGAAAAAAAGCTTGTGGCCATCCGAAATGTTTTGCAGATGATAAGCCTGTGTTGAGATCACCACTTTTTCCTGTCGCTTCAATATGGCACTCATCTGTTCAGTGAGCTCATTTCCTTTAATGGGAGTTTGATAAAAGGCACAGGCTCTGGTTAACACGCTGGGAGGTGCAGGGGAGGAAGTGGCCTTTCAGAGCCTCATTGTGTTCCTGAACTTGGTGACAGACACAATGGCAGGCAGAGCAGTTGGAGTGCGATGTGACGCAGAATGCGAAGCTCATAACTGCACGTGAAGCTCAGTACAAACATGAAAAGCCTTATGTATGTGCAGCAGGAGTTTGGGATTGAGCCAGATATTCACAAATCATTAAGGGGAGGGTTTAGTGGAGTTAATTTTTGTACTCTTGGTTTACTGCGCACAGACCCATGCGATTGGTTTGACTTGTGTTACTACTTGTTTGAAGTTTCCTGATTGCTGGGAAAGGGTGGTTGTAGTCGGGAAAGGAGATGGAATGATTAGTGATATACTTGAGGAAAGAATGTATTCAAATGCTAATGACCACAACTCCTTAAAGCTCGGAATTGTTTTTGCGAGCGGCTTCAACCCAAAGGTTTCTCGAGGACAAATAAGCCTCCAGTCTTTTTCTCCTCCTCACCCCTGTATAAAGGGAAAAAAAGGTTCAAGATGATGTTTTACAATTGGTAATCAATCTGATTTTCTTCTTCTTTGAGTAAAATACGTTGAGCTGTGCATGTATGTATGTACTTTGTACTTTTGTCTTGTGTTTGATTTGTGTGACAGGCCAAGCACACAGGAGCCGTTTCTCATTTGAGAATCTACACATTTAATAAAATTTAGCAGTGTAATCTAGCTGTTTGATGCGTCCCAAAATAAGCATCACACAGTAAAACTGAGTCTCTCCAACAAATGACTTGAAATCTGTCTTGGGTGTGGACTCGGGTTTGAAAACACCCTCACTAAGCATGCAACGGTATATCGTGTGACAATAAATCGCGATGCCAATTTGACCGTTTTAACCAAAATAAATGAATCGTGATCATCAGGCTGTGTAATTAATTTTTCCAAGCTGTAATTGCATTGCTGAGACAGCAGAAGGTACAATTACATACAGCAGCAGGAATAGTATTGACTTCACCGTAGGTGGAAGTAACACAGCTCTGATGCTGTGGTCTAATGATCTAAAATGGGAAAGAGCTGCTGCACAAATGTGTGGTTTGTACAAATGGATTTAACAAGAAATTGGAGCAATCTTTTTTTTTTATAGAATACTAAAGACAAAAGAAGCAAATGGAGGTAGTCTAAAAGTTTATCATCGCTGTCAGTTCAAAACCTGCTATGTGACAATTTAGGTCAATTCTCAAGGATTTTTTTTTTTTTTGCAATTTACACTAATATAATGCTGCAATTAGCTATTTTGATGGATATTGACCAGGCTAATAATAGAACAAGTAAACTTTTTACTGGCTTCTCAGCTTATTTCAGAGTTTTATTCCGTTTTTTACATCTCCTGTAAAAAAGGAAAATGCCACATAGCAGGTTTTGACCTGACAGCGGCGTTATTAAGAAAAGGCCTATTTAAGAGTCTGTTTAATAAAAGGAATATTCGAGTTACTAGGTTATTACATTTTACTCCAACCTTCACAAATGTGGCTAAATTATTGTTGGGTATTAAGAAAGTGAAACAAATGGGTGGGTTTTTTTAATTTAACTTTTAATTTAAGTTGATAATAGGAAAATAAATGCTGCTTTTTTAATTTATCAAAAATAATTGAAGTTGATAATGGGAAAATAAATGTGGCTTTTCTTATTTTTTTATTTAACAAATAATTCAAGTTGATAGGGAAATGAATGCTGCTGCGTTTTTGTTGTGGTTTTAAATATCATGAATCGACTCATCCGTTCCAAAGACTCATTTCTCGAGGACTTCATATTAGTATCTCTTGATGCCCATTCATATGTATTTACACATTGTATATTTAGCACTCAGAACTCGCTCTCTTTCACGATGAGCACTTTGGAAATATTTTTTTGTTTCGAATCTTTGCGTGCCTCACCCTTGGTGTTTTTATTTTTAGCTCGAGCGTGTATACAAGGTTGGTGATGACCCTTGAATAGAAATAACGGCAAAATGAGGTGATATTTGCAATAAGAGCAGGTACTTGTAACCGAAATGCTCCAAATGAGCTAAATGGCAGCGTGTGTGTATGAAAGCTTTCCAGGCAGAACTCCTGTGTGGCTGTTCAGGAAGCAAGGAGTCACCAAAAGTGAGTGGATCAAGTGAACCATTTGATCAAAGCCAAGTTAAGGAATGAATGCGAGTCCAGTCGTGAGTGAGTGAGTACTTGAGTGGTTGGGGATTACACGGAGCCTACATTTCTGTTGTACTCCTTTTCCTGGCATGTGTTAAAGTGCTTTTGTAGCACAAGTGAATAGAAATGAGCTAACAGGACGACTGGCCTATTTTTTGAGCCAAGCTCTCAGCCTTCTTTCAGTGTCGTCCTTCATCTAATTGGACCGTGTTTCATTCAGATTGCCTTGATTTGATTTTTAAAGTGATTTTAGGATAGACTTGGTATCTTCTCATTGTTTTCTGAATAACATTTTGGATTAAGTTGTATGAAGTCAAGCTTAATAGCAGTAACGCAGCGTCATTCCAATCTCATAATGCCTTTCAGGCTACGCTTTATATGATGTTATCTAAGCAGTACTCCTGTGCAATTAAGATGAAGCCAGTGATTACTCTTATAAACGATGGCTCACATCCTGCCTTCTCATTAAGTCTATGGCAGAAGATCAGACGAGGGGAGTGTTTCTTGCATCATCTCTCAGCTTGAGAACTTGCCCGAGCCTTGTAAAAACCTCAAAACCTCATTTGACAGGCATCTGACGTAAAGTCCAATCACTTTGAGCCAAAATTGGAGTATGACATCAGTGTTCACATCTGTACCGAGACAAGTGATATCCACTGGTTTATGGACGGAGCTGAGGTTTTTGCCAAAGCCCGTCATTTCTCGAGCACATGTGCTGATCACAAGGAAGGGCCGCTCCATGGGGAAACGAGTCGGAAAAGCGAGAGAAGTGGCGATGATATCTCGTCAGCGTAGCCGCAAGCACTTCAGCTTAAAGCCTGCTCCTGGAGCTGTCATTCAGTGGGTTTGGCCTGCCGACGGTGCAGTTCTCCACATAACGCACCATGTTATCCATGTGATGGAGAAATATGCAGTGTCAGGATGCGTTAACTTAAAGAACAGATTTTCCTCACTGCTAAGTTAGAACGCATTAGGTGCAGTGAAGATCTAGTCTTCGCTATGGTAAGGGGCGGAGCTTGTGGATGAGCGATCTGAATTTACAGTGTGCTAAATTAGATTGTCGGCATTCGCTCACTATGTCTGTGTTAGCAGTTTGTGCTTGGCAAGAAATGTTGTGGGCAGATGGATTTGGCGCGGTGTGACTTCAGAGTTGTTTTGCTCACTACATTTATTTCTGGGTCCAGATATATAAAACTTGCTCCGGAGAAATAATGAACATGGGCGAGTGGTAAAAACATTTAACTTTGAATGCTTAACCATTAGTGAGGTGGTGTTCATGGCTATAAAGAAGTCATCACTTGATTCGCATCGTGGACTCGGGACAAATGAAGCGCATCGATATTCAATTTGGGGAGAGTAAATGCCGATTTGTCTTTTTTTTGGTCATCGACTTTTATTTAAAATAAGCCATGTAGGCAGTATAGAAATTGAAAATAATTAATTTGACTGGCCAGTCACTAATAATGACTGGCCCTGTCGCTGTTCTCTGGTCTGATGAGCTGCCTTCAGCTAAATAATTTATAGAAAGGCATCGTTGACCACAGTAGATGCTCCAGAAAAGAAGTTGGTCTGTGTTTAGAAATCTGGAATTGCAGAACTGTGTTCCCGGTACTGTTTGGTCAGCTGAAATGCATCCAGACCATAAGCTGCCAGTTGACGACCCTTGGATTTCATTGCTTGAGTACGAGTTAAGGGCCGATTCTTTAAATACAGTCCTGTTGGTACATATTCAAATGTTTTGCACGAGGACCTTCACTTTCATAAATGCCCTATCAGTGATATTCTGCTAACATTGCAATTGTTGGTTGTGTGTGTGTATAGATGAGCTGCAGAGGGCCAACCTAGAGCCTGGAGACACGGAGCAGGTCATCCACCAGTTGCATCGTGAGCTACTGGAGGCACAGGAGCTCGCAAACACCGGCAAGCAGAAATGTCTTGAGCTACAAGGTACTGAACAAATCCTGTTTTAAGTGTGCGTTTGTGTAGGATAATGTTAAACCCCCACTGGCTGAAAGGCCCAAAGGGGGGAGATTATTTCGTGGTAAAGTCCGTCTGCCCCAGAAAGAGTTCTCGCCTTCTGAAATCAACTCCTTTCACAATTTTTGTAGGGATTTCACGAAACTTGGCAGAAGGCTTTGTTATAGGACAGTAATACGCATATTGCAGTTCTGTTTGCAATATATTGTGCGGGGGGGTTGTGCTTCCAAAAAAAAAAAGCCCCCCCGAAAAAAACCCTGTTGTGGTATGTCCAAATAAGGGCATGCAACTGAAAATAAGAGGAATGACGTATACCGCATGTAGAAGACCGGTTCTGATCTATGCATCAGAAACCTGAGCACTAAATCAGAGACGAGAGCAAGTATTATGCAGAGCAGATAGAAGAATGTTATGATGTATGGCAGGAGTACGGCTCCGAGATGGGATAAGTCGTGAAGAGGTAGCAGCTTGATGTGGTGTGAGACAGCTAGATAAAATATTGATGAAGAGACAGAGATGGTTTGGTCACGTCAGAAGAAGAGAAGATAAGGCGCTTGGAAGAGTTTATTATCTCATCTGGCCCTAAGGCTGATGGTAGGTCGCTGTGGTGTCTGTCGTCCACAATTCAGTTAAATCGCACATCTCCGTCAGTTCTCCACACGTTTCTATTCCAGTTGTTTTATTTGAAAGGACTCCTTACTCCACACACAACTTGTGACAAATTTTTTGCTAACGAGTTACTAATTAGGCCAAATTAACACACTTTTTTTTTTCCAGGCCTCTCACTAGAATTGTATCTCCGATCTCATCTCTCATCCGATTCCAGTTCTGATCAATGTTTGTTTTGGGTAGATCTTCCCTTGAGGAACAAAACTTGGTTGGTTGTTTTGTTGCTTTTCCTGTTGTAAACAATTTTTTAAAACTTTCAGTGAAATCGTATCTCCTCTCTCAATGGATTTCAGTTCTGATCGTTTTGTTTGAAAGAACTAGACCTTCTGCACAGCACTTGGTCATTGTATTGTCAAATTTTTGCTAACGAACTGCTAATTAGGTCAACGTAAATTTTGGGACTTCTCATTAGAATTGTATCTCCTTTCACAGTTCTCACCCGATTTCAGTTCTGATCGATGTTTTGGGTTGATCTTCCCTCGGGGAACAAAATTTAGTCCTCTGTTGAGTTTCCTGTTGTAAACCGTTTTGTTTTGGAGGTCGGTTCTCTCTCGCATTGTCGCATTTCAGTTCTGTTTGATGTTTTGGTCGTCATGGTTGTTTTGAAGGCAGGCCAGATGAGCTCCTACGTCCTTGACGTTCTGGTCGATTAGAAGTTGATGGTTGAAGAAATCGTGGAAGGCCAAGGAAGACCTGGAAAAGATGCACTGAAGCAGATCTGGAGGAGTCGAATGCTGTTGATGCTTGAGAGAATTGCAAAGACAGTGGGAGCGTCTAATCAAATGTCTGACCCCCTGAAAACCTGATGATAAAATGATTGACAGTTTGGGTTAAAATTTTCTGTTTAAACGTACAGAAAACTACAGGAGAGATGATTTACAACACGTTCTCGCTTTAAAACTGATCCAGGAAGCCTGATGGAGATTGATGCCCTTGAGTTGTCGCTTCACCTTCCCATTTCTCCTCTGATTAATTCAATTTGTTTGGCTGATGGTGATGAACTGCAATCCTGGTTGTTATGGCAGCATGATATTTTTGCAGGTCTGGCCGAAAACATAACGTTGCAAATCATGACTTCTGTACAGGAGTATTTAAGCAGGTTTATAGCTGTAAGTCAGAAAACAGTGTGTTTTTTTTGGGATGGCTGGAGGGAATAAATTCCCAAATGTATCTCAACATGTGTTCATAGATTCTGCCGTTAAGGAGATTCATGATGAAGATATATTTCTAGGTTGTGGATAATAGTCAACTGGGCATTAAAACATGTTTAAAAAAAATGTATTATCCTGTCTGTAGTTTATTTTTATCGTCTAAAACCTCTTGCCCAGGAGTACTTTCACACAGCTGAAGGAACGTTTGTGCTCATGGAGCTGAAATTTTCCGTTTTGTTCCAGCAGTAATCCAACATGCATGCTTTTTAATATTCTGTTTCAAGTGATTTCAGGAGCTAAACTTTTACACGACTTGATTTGCAGATGTTCATCAAACCAGAGTAACTTCTATCTTATTTTAGACTTTCTGAACTAACTTTCCTTTTTAACCTTTTCTTCCAGCTCTGCTTGAAGAGGAACGGAGAACCAACCGGCAGCAGACTGAGGAATCATCGAAACAGATCCAGTACCTGCAGAGTGAGTGTGAATTTGAGACACACCTTTGAGAAAATATAAATGTTGCTTGATGTATTTTAGAAGAAATCATCTTTTTATTACCACCAAGCATTCAGGGGTGAGTGGGGTGTTTTTGATTCCCTCTCCCCCCCCCGAATGAGAGGGGGTATACTGGTTTACCTCTGTCCATCCGTCCGTATTTCCGTCCATCTGAAACACCCTTTTTCTCAGCAACCACAAATCATAGCCGCTTGGTATCAAGCTTCAGCTTGGGGCTTGATACCGTGTATACCATTTTCAGGTCTGTTGCACATCAACTTCCTGTTTACCGACTGAATGTATTTACGAAACGTATAGGGTGGATTTTGACGCGATTTGAAGAAGCAAAATGCTTTTTCAAAATGACCGTTTAAAAGGATGCTATTTGAAATCCCTGGGGAGAGACACCGCTCTTTACTTGTTTCAGGGTTAATTATTTGTTGCAGTCAACATTCAGAATAAGTGTCCTATTCCTTCGATTGCTTGCATTCTGATATAAGCGAGAGCAGGGGGATATGCAAGTGAGCAGTGGCTCACAGTTGATCTTTTGTTTTGTTTTTTTTTTAAATACTATTAGCTTTATTTATCTTATAAAATTGTAACAGAAAAGAAAAGGTGGGTGTCGAGCAAAGCACATTTGAGACATGGTATGCGGTATGAAACAAAATTTTCCATCATTTCCATCCCCTTTATGGCCAAGCTAAATAAAGTAATATGATATAGTCACATGAGTGCAAGCATTAAAATGGACACAGCTTATTCAGCTTTGTTGCTGCTCTTTTAATAAACCTAGATTTTTGCCGCTGCATTTTTAGCACGGTTTCTCTCTTATGGCACAAGCTACTTCCGGTAACATCGTGTGCTCTGATTGGTTCTTTGGCGGGCAGAATTTTCCCGTAATGTCCGTGGGCGATGACAGACTTTCTTTCCAAGGTGCCTTTTCTAAAAAAAAAAACCTGTTCATTATCTAGCATAATTTTAGTTGAAAAATAAACCAATATGGATTATATTTTATCTTTCTCAGAACATTTCTGTATTACTCAAGTGGAGAAATAAATTCAGTTTTGAAACTGCTAGTTGTTTATTCTCCTTGCGTGACTCAACCACGTTATAAATATGACGTGACTGAAAGCAGCGTCACGCTTCATAATAATGATGGTCTGTTTAAATCTTGGAAATAAAAAAAAAAAGTCATATAATAAACTCCTTATTAACCTCGTTTGCTCTGTCTTTATGGGAAAATATCAGACCTCATCTACAGCTTGGTCCGTACTGTCAAGGCCTCGGTCTAATATTTTCCCATGAAGACTTCGTGCTCATTTACTAAGTAGTTAATACCCAGTATGGTTGTGTCAATAAACAATAGGGTATGTATACTTTCCATAATTGGATTATATCCATAAAACAAATGCGGCTTGTGTTTTTTCGGAGAAAAAAATTGCACTGGAAGGATTCCCTGGCTGCAGATTTTCATGTTTTAAAACTTTTACATTCGATGTACTTGTAATAAAGTAAGGAAATGAATTAGACTGACAGTTGATGGTCTTTTGGTGGAGTTTGTGAGCTCACCTTTTCCTGCGTAATGGTTCCTGTAGACCAGCTCGCCAAGCTGCAGTCAGACATGGAGGCCCTGCGTGAACAGAGAGAGAACACCATCTCCAACACGCGGGAGGAACTCTACAGCGCCCAGGAGGAGGTGCTCGTGCTCCGCCACGCCATGGAAGCGGCCACGGCTGAGAGGGAGCGCGAGATCGCGGCCCTGCAGGGAGACCTCACCGCTGTCACGACTGAACTCGACAAGTGGAGAAAAGCAGCATCCAGTTATGAGCTGGAGATCAGCACCCTGCAGGAGAACTTCAAGCTGCAGAGCCAGCACCAGGAACGAGCCTTAAAGCTCCAAGGTGCTCAAGCATTCTCATTTTAGTCCAGTTAGTTTTCAGTGGTTAATCATCTCCATGATTACTTAAAATCCTTGTTTGGCGCTGCAGTTCAAGTTACAGACTTATTTCGATCTGATGTCCAGGTTTTGTTACTTGTGTCCTAAATAATTTCTTGTAACTGCTGAAAGGAAACATGCACCATATAAATATTTAAAAATAAACATATCTCTAGTGCAGTGGTGACTTGAGCTCAGCCAAACCATAGCCAGACGCAACAGGGCAAAGGATTTTGCAAGGGATTAGCGGCAGACCGCCAGGTTGCGCCGTTGCGTGTAGCTGTTTATGTTTGGTTTTAAAAGTAACTCAGTAAATTACAGAGGGAAATGAATATTTAAGTCGGCGTGAAAAATAGTGTAGCAAGCGTGCAGCGTGGAAGAGGAGTCTGGAGACAGGAATCTTAGTTTCTTGGTCGTTAGCCTGTACTACTTGCCCTCGATAGCACTGGTTTGACCGCTTTATTAGCCTTCGCGAACACTACTGTTGAACGCTGCACCAGCTGGAAGGTGACTTAACTGCTGCACTGACTTGCAGTTAAGCTCGCGTTGGCCTTTTGAGAAGGCTGAGGACGATGCGTTTTTGCTTCCTCCCACTATAAATCACAATCTGATTTGATTTGGTTAATTCATCTGCCACTTCCTACATAAACATGCACTGCCATGGCGTTCTGTCCAGCAATGGAGTCCTAACCAATGAGTGAGCAGCTCTAAACTCAGCCAAGACACAACAAACAAAAAATCTCATTGGATAACTCGATTTTAATGTTTTCAGGACAGTAACCCTTTCATTTTTGAAGCAAATTTGATAGAGAATTAGAAGAGAATAATTATAATTATGAAAAATTAAAGATAACCTTTGAAATGCTGATATCCGAGAAAGCCCTGACGGTTGCTGTCTGCTTGAGTGCATCAACATGATTGATTTTTCCATATTTAAACAGTCGCTTTGCGCAATTGCTTCCAAATGTGACATACTTGCAGTGTATGCATGTTTACAAATCCTACAGCACACGTCCAGTTTATGGAGGCTCCTGCTTGAGTTGTAATGCTATATTTAATAGAAAAGCCACTATTTACACTCCAATCTGAAGAAAAAGCAGAGCTCAGAACTCAGGAGAATGGCCAGGGTCAAGCACATGGGCACAGACGGGCATAAATTTGCATCACGCGCAAAGAATTGAGCTTTGTTTCCACAAACATCCATCTGCCTACACAGCGTTAGTTAACAGTTAGGTCACACCTGGTATCTATTTGGTCTTGTCGAGGCGGTCGGCTTAATCAGAGCATCTTTTACTGTCTGGTGTGATGGAAACTTTTTAATTCTGTGCTGCTGTGTACTTGCGTGTCTTTTGTGGGGATTCGGTTGTTGTGTAGCTTTGAGAGCACATCATTGGCTGAAAGAAAAGAAGAAA
>JAODVO010000019.1:8500651-8512369 GCA_025400055.1 Notarius lentiginosus
ATTTGATGGCAACAACCCCCCCCCCCCCCCCCAAAAAAAAAAAAAAAAAAAGAATTTATCATCGCGTTTTTCACATATTGCTACTGTCATTTCGCCCGTTTGCTTACATTCTAAGCAGAAGTGATTTTGTCGGACGTTTCGGATAAAGTTTTTATTTACCAAATTTGCAAAAAATAACTAAAAATGCTCCATTTTCAAAAATTCAGTGAATGTGGTTAGAATAAAACCGTTATTCCACTCAATCTCGTCATACATGGCTTATCGTCAACCCGGTGCTATGCGCTTCGTCGGCTGTCGGCTCATGTGCAAGTCGATTTCATGGAATAACTGTTAATTATCCGAGTCCTTCTGGTTAGATTCCCCCCCCCTTCACGCACACACTGCAGTTCCTGTTTAGATCAGCGCAATTATTAATGAAACGCTTGTTTCCTCCTTGGACCACTGATGTGTGGTTGCACTCCTTAATGGAGCTATTTCCACTGTCAGTAAGTTAATCGATTGAGCCGTTGTCATGGCAATGAAGCTCCTAACCCTCATCGCTTCTTGGTTCCAGTCCCCATGCTTTAACAACAGATTCTGACGACTTGTTTGTGGTTTAAAAAAAGAGGCGTCATTTGTAATTCAGCACCATCTCCAGTACCAGCACATTGACCTGGTCAGCGGAAAAACGTTGCACGTTATCTTTGGAGGTTTTTTTTTTTGCCAGAGAGGTGTTATAATAAAGTCTTCCTCGAGCTCCCAAAGCTGTTAGCACTTCCTCCCGCTGAACATTGATCTAATCAGGACTCTTGCATACTGTGCGTGTGTGTTGATCTACACAGAAAGCATCAGGAAGAGAGAAAAATGCCTTCTGCTTTCGTTTCCAAGCAGCACCCGTCCTTTTTATGTAACGTTCAGCGTATTTCAGCACTAGACTGATTTCCCAGGATGTGAAGCTCTGCGTTTGATCAACTAATTAGCCGCTGGTTCTCAGGAGCCTCTCTAGACACCAAAGTCAGCACAAAGTTGACATCCTGCAGCTATAGCATAAGGAAACGGGTCAGTCAGACATTCAGGTCACGTATAGGAAACTGGTTTTGTGCCGTGTGAGCAAATTTAATTAGACATGATGAGAGGCACATGTGCATAATTCGCCTTTCAACCAAAGATGTCTGAAACTTTAGTTTCCTGTTTTTTCTTCCTTTCCTCCATCTCTCTCGCTCGCTCTCTTTTCCCCCCCAAATCCAGGCATTTTATTGCCTGACAATTTGCTACACAAAGCTAGTGATCACTGCTCAGCGTTACAGTTCTCCTCTCACTCGCTCAACACCTCACTGCTGATTGAGCAAAGAAGCCACACAGCACTCCTCAAACTGGAACCTTAAAGGACCTTCCTCCACTTTAGAACATGGTAATGTCGTACACAGGACGTCTGTGGCTTCTAAGATAAGATGATGAGCAAAACTGAGCGATTTATCATCGAATGTTTCGGTTTAATAATAAAGTTGTGGAGGAATCCTTTAACGCAGTTCCATTTTATTTTCAGAAATGACTGCAGATTTTATTTAACGTGTCTCTTAACGCCTCTCACTGTCCTTGTTTATGTCCTGCTTCTAGATGTTAATATCTGTGGCTATCAGACATTTCAGTAATTTTATGTTTGTTGAATTGATTTTAGTTCTTGCTTTCTGTTCCATTTTGTTTTTGAGTCAGCCCTTACAGTGCGCCCCTTTCAGAGCCGATTTCTGTTTGATTACGTTAAAGATTGATTCTTGTAATATCCCTTCCCTCCTCTAGCCATCCATATTGCAGCCTGTCCAAGCCATTTTCATCGGCCTTATCCTGGCTTTGCTGTATTGGTGCTTCGGCCAAATGTGGTAGAAAGGTACACAGCGCTCCTGTCGAGTCCATGTCTGTGTGTCTCCTGTCATGTTCCTCTGTACTGTTCACCATCTTGTACATCAAAAGTGCATGGCCACCCAAAAAAACAAACAAACTCGCTTATGCTTTGCCCAAAATCCTTTTTCGTTGCTTAGCAACATTTTTGGGGATACTAATATTTTCCCATTTCCAACTAATATTGTCCACGCAAAACCACCCACTAATCATTTGTCCATTATTGTCTGTCTTTGCTTGGACCACTATTGGAAGTGAAAATCTGCAGTAGGGATTTTGCATTATTTTTGCTTCCCCCCCCCCTTCATATGCTTCTTATTTGTGCTTCTTTTTATTAATTAAATTAAACACTGCTTTAATTTCTTTCTTTCTTTGGAAAGAAAGAAAGCTGTGTTTGATTTTAATGGCCAGACTGCTCTGATGGTGTTATGCTGTCATTCAACCTCTTCCTTTCCTTCATTCATTTATAAATGTCTTTCTCTCTCACTCTTCTCTTTCTTCTTCCAAGGTCTTCTCTCTCTCTCTCTCTCTCTCTCTCTCTCTCTCTCTCTCTCTCTCTCTCGCGCAGCCAGTTCCAGTGCTGTAAGAGCTGCTCGCTCACTCACTCTGCCGTTGTCATGTAAATATTGTTGTTAACTCTGCTGCTGTTTTTCGTCGTCTTTTCAGAGCGGTTGGATGCCCTGGATGCCGGTGGTCGCCGTCATGGTCGCCGTGACAGCACTGGTGCTGTATCCCAGCCTATCCAAGAGCTCCTCCTGAGGCAGATAACCAGTCACAACGCAGCACGGCTCACTGTCAACCCAATGTCATGTTGTAATCCTGAGGTCAGGCCGTTTCCAGACTCATTACCTCTGAATGTGAGAGTGCAGCTCCAGGGTGTCCAACGTAACTGTATAAAGTGCAAATGTACATATTATAGAAAAAGGGGGTATAAATGGTCTAATTTCTGTGATAGATTAAATGAAATAAAGATATATGCTTTTTTTTTTTTTCAGTTAGATGGGAATCTTGATAATGAAAGTGGCCTAAACTAGGCTTTTTTTTCCCTTCCTCATGGGTACCAAACATTTTCTGTTCAATTTTTTTTTTTGGTGTGTGTGTGTGTGTGGTTTGCCATGTTAGGTGTTAATGTGGTATTCCGAATAGATGCAAAGCCAAATTATAATCATAAAAGGTTGGGCACAAAGAGGTGAAGTGCCTGATTGAATTACTACTAGATACGTGTAAACACTTAGTCATATACATACACGCGCATTTTTGTCCTCTGTGACGTGCCACTCATGCTCCACTAATGCAGTGTTTCATTCAGTTGAAATGTCTGGAAATCGTTCAGTGCTGTGACTGTGATTGTGCGTTCCAACCGACCTGTCACACCAACGAGCAGCACAGTAAGGTCATTGTACTTTAACCTAGTTTTCTTCATATCGTGTATTTTAAAAGGAAACCTCCTTGTGAGACACTACAGGACTTTTTCTAATTCAAATTCCTTGAGATATAGAGACTCCGTGTCAGTCTGAGGTGGTGAAGAACAATGACTTGGGTAATATTGTAGCTTTTAACAACATACTGTCCTGCCATTGGGAATTGGTAGGACGGGGACGCGCGCGCGCACACACTCCGTTTTGAAGATTCAGGCAGGCTCGTCATTGAGCGCTGCGCTTCCTTGATCAACCTATACAGACTGTTTTTCAGTACCTCCTGAACAGGTCTCCAGGATCTCGCTGCCTTATCTGTAACATGGAGATCTAGCTGTTCTTCTTTTAGAACGAATCAGTAAAGTCTTTATTAAAAAACAAAAAAAAAGTGATGCATTGTGGGGTTTTTTTTTGCATTGTTTAAATGTTGAACAGAAGCACAGTAATATGGAGTGGATTTTATTTATGGTGTAATTAACAGGTTCACGGGAACGAATGAATGATTAAATTTGGAGTTGGAATTGAGCAGTGTATGTGCTGGAGAGAAATAACCAATGATTTATATGGTGTTGGTTCACATTTTGTCTGCTGCGCTGTAAATAAACTCTTGGTTATGGAGCAAATGGCCTAACGTTCCACCTTGTCAATAAATGTCATTTTATTATTATTTTTTTTTAATTGCAAAACTAACTCAAACATCTGTGGGAATTTAAAAAAAAAAATGCAAAGCATGGTGTAGCACAGAGAGGTCCACTCTGAAAGTTCCCCAAAGCATCAAAAGTCATCTCTGAGCATTTCGTCTCGGAGAACTTTTTTTTTTTTTAGGTTGGTATCAGACTTTAAAAGCTCTTCCTTCACACACATCTAAGGCACGATAAGAACATCTGACCTTGGCATTGTTTGTAAATATGTATGTACGAATGTATGTGTGTAAATGTATATAATATTCACAAAATAAAGTTGAATATCAGTGGCACTGATCACGTCAAATGTTCTGCTGCAGTCAGTTTGCAAAGAATGAAAGTTCGCTCACAGTTTCGCATGCTGTTTAAAAAGTCTTATGTTTTTTGTTTTTCCCCCCCCACTCGACCAATCCTTATTGTTTGCTCTTTTTTTTCAGAAATGGGTTTCTTGTTTGGTTGTTTTGTTGTTTTTTTTAATCCGTCACACACGATGCATGGTTGTGATGCACCTAGAAGTGTTTGAACAAAGGCGACTGTTTTTCTTCATGCAAATTAAATTATCAAGTTAATGCAAGTTGTTACAAATTGCAATACACTAATTCAATTGGCAAAAGACGTTATACGTCTGGTTTGTAGCTGAATAGAAAAGTACCATGATGGCCAGCTAATTTGATTTATTCAAAGTATGTAGCTTAATCATGCTGGTCAAGAACTGAGGGGCGGAAAAAAAAACCAGCAAGAAGTGTACACACACCGTTTACTTTCAACGGAGCACCTGCACATTTCATGCAGTTATCCGTTCATTCAGTCATGTGGCAGCTGTTCTGTAGGTGGAAAGACTTGAGAGATCAGAGGAGAATGAGCAGGCCGGTCTGAGCTAACAGGAAGTTCCTAGTAACTCCGGTGAGCAGATGCACAAAACCTCCCTCGTCAAACCTTGAGGTGGGTTTGCTCCAACAGCAGAAAGACCACGAGATTCCACTCCTGTCAGCCAAGAACAAGAATCCGAGCCCATCATGAGCACGTATTCTCCCAAACTGGTCAGGGGTGGGTTTCCCAACAGCCTCTTAACGCTAAGAGCATCTTAACTAGGAGAAAGAGTGTGTTCATTGTTATGCTCGCTCTACCATTTAACAATTATCTTTGTGCTACGATGCTTTTGGGAAACTCACCCCCTGTTCAAGACTGGAAAAAGACGATGTGATTATTCCCCCCCAAAAAAATCTTCAAATGTCCAGTCTGGGTGAGTCTGTGCCCTCAGATTTTTGTTCTTGGCTGACGGGAGTAGAACCTGATGATGTCTCTTGTAGCCCGTCCATCTTCCAGGTTCAATGTTTTGTGCATGCTGAGATGCTTTTCTGCTCACCACAGGTGTAAAGAATGTTTGAGTTACTGCATCCTTCCTGGCAGCTCAAAACAATCTGGCCGTTTTCCTCTGCCCTCTTATCAACAAGGCGTTTCCACACTCAGAACTGTCGCGCGTTCAATGCGTTTTGTTTATCGTACCATTCTGTGTAAACTCTAGACTGTTTTTCGGCAGTTTCTGAAAAAACTCAAACCAGCCCATCTGGTACCAATCGTTTTCGTTCTCATGTTCGATGTGAACATTGCTTGAAGCTCTTGACTTGTATCTGCAAGTTTTTTTTGTGCGCATATTGTGCTGATTGTCACATGATTGCCTGATTCGATAACTGTGTAAACGTTCAGGTGTCGAGGTGTTCGGCTTAAAGTGGATGGTGAATGTAGGTTCAGAGTCGCGACGGTCTGCTCTAGACCAGTGGCATAGCATTCAACCTGTAACTACTTTTTGCTTTTTATTCATTTTTATTTTGTTAATTTTCAACATTTGATTTAAAAACGGTTCAGAATTCCTTTTAACAGAATTGTTTGAAATTCTATTTTGTAAAGAGCACAGAGCTACAACAGAGTTTCTGGAATACAGAGTTAAATATTTGCACTAACACAATGTGATTGTGCATGGTTTTAATAAAACAAATTTTCCCTCCTCGATGTTACTGCCTTTTATTTTCTTTCATTTGGTTCATCAATGTTTTGAGCAGAATGAGACCTCTTCAGATGTGGATGATGCACTCTGAACAAAACAGAGTCCAGCGTTTATTCCTTAACTATTTGTGAATACAGCAATTATAGCATTAATAAGAGTTTAAATCCTACTGTTGGGCTGTTAAGCAAAACCCTCAAGTTTGCTTTGGGTGTGGTTGATCTTTTGTACATACTGTAATAAATCACTTGACAAACCAGACAATACAGGTTTCTCTTGGATTAGTTTTGCAAGGGGAGGAAAAAAGGTTTTGCTGAAACTATTAATATGCAAGGAAGGTAGAATAAAACACAATAGGTGTGCTGCTCAAGCAAAACGAGACCATAGATGACAGCATGGCTCACTGCAGCCCCAGAAAGACTCGATCGGTGAAGAAGCGATTTGTGTGAAAGCTGCTCGTTCATGCTTAATTATTCCATATCTTCATTATTAAATGCAATTATGCAAACTTGCACAGAAGCTATGTGCCCCCCAGGCAGACCTACGTTCCTGCCAAAATGCATAAAAATCGGTGAAGAATTGCTCACTCATGAGCTTGTCTTTTGACAATTGTCAAAGACGAGCTCATCGCTTGTTGGCCTGATTAGCTAATCATCAATGACTGGTGGTGTGATTTAATGTTGAATATCAGTATTATGAATGATGCTCCAGCAGCTCTAAAAATGGCAATAAGTGCTGTTGGTCATGTTTAAGAAACCACAAAGCCCCCCCAATCCTGGAAACTTTCTTGTATCTGGGGGAGAGGAACCGCTTTTACTTCTTTTCCAAAGCGCTAAAACTGAAAACCGTTCAATGCTAAAATTAAAAAAAACTATCTCCAAATAAACATTTTAAAAACATTTATGTCGAGCGTTTTACCATACGAGTCAGTGTAAAATTTGTTACTTTAGAAATAACATTTAGAAGAACTAAATGGAAAATAAATTCTTGCCCTCCAGAACGAGGGATTCACCAGCACTCGGGTATAAAGAGGAAGATGGTAGTTATCAGCATATAATCAGTGTTGTGTTTAACCATGGACACAAGATGGCAGTCCCGAACATATATACAATACTTATGAGCATTGTTTGTTTATCTTCTGACTGACCTTAATTCTGTAATACTCCTGTAGACAAACATGTCCACATGCTCTTGATCTATAAAGAAGATACGACTTTGGCTCAAGATGTTGGCCAACAGAAACCGCCAGGGGGACAATGTGCTCTTGCACCCTCTCTCGCCAGCTTTTGCTGCAACTGTTGTCATTGCACTGGTGCAGTTTGGTTCTGATGAAGACAATTTTCTCTCCTGAGATTATAAGGAAATGAATTATGGTTGCACCCATGCTTGGGGGGAAAAGGAAAAAAAAGAGTTAAACCAAGTTGCAACATAAATGTATGCATAACTATCCACCAATCAGCTATAACATTAAAACCACTGACAGGTGAAGTGAATAACATTTGATTACCTGCCAAGGATATACTGTATTAGGCAGTAAGAGAACAGTCAGTTCTTGAAGTTGATGTGTTGGAAGCAGGAAAAATGGGTAAGTATAAGGATCTGAGCGACTTTGACAAATTGTGACGGCTAAATGACTGGGGCTGAGCATCTCCAAAATGGCACATCTTGTGAGGTGTTCCCACTATGCAGTGGTTAGTACCTCCCAAAAGTGGTCCAAGGAAGGACAACCAGTGAACCGGTACTCAGGTCATGGGTGTCGAAGGCTCTTTGATTTGCATGGGGCATGAAGGCCAGCCCAAACGGTCCAATCCCACAGAACAGCTACTGTCGCACAAACTGCTGAAAAAGTTAATGCTGACTAAAACAGAAACATGTCATCTGAGAGAGGTTGAGTAAGGGACACTCAGCATATGTCTGCCATCATATGCAAACTGGAAGAACACTTGCTTCAGAGTACATTCGTTCAGTGATGGCATTTTCATATTCTTGCCATTCATACACTTCTGCCTTGAAACTTTGGACTACACATCTTCAGTACACTATATAGCCAAAGTACCATCACACCCATGTAGGCCTGCTTCAAACTGTTGCAACAATGTTCAAAGCACACAATTGTCTAGAACGTCTTTGACTACTTTAGCATTACAATTTCCCTTCACTGAAACTAAGAGGTCCAAACCTATTCCATCATGACAATGCCCCTGTGCACAAAGCGAGCTCTATGAAGACACGGTTTGCCAAGGTTGGAGTCGAAGAACTTGAGTGTCCTGCAGAGATCCCTGACCTCAACCCCAATGAACACCTTTGGGATGAACTGGAACGTCGATTGAGCTCCAGGCCTTCTCACCCAACACCAGTGCCTGATGTCATGTCGCCGAATGAGCACAAATCCCTCCAGCCACACTCCAAAATCTAATGGAAAGACTTTGTAAAAGAGTGGAGGTTATCATAACATGAAAGAGGGACTCAATCGGTCAGTGCACATGAATGTAGGGGCCAGGTGTTGAGTTAATTTTAGACATATAGTGTACTTCGCCATGTGATGTCTGAGATGCTGAAAAATTTAAGCTGTGTGTGTGTTGATTCCATGTAGTTTGCACTTTAACCTCTAAACTAAACATGAAGACTCTTCTAGATTGGAATTCCTGTTGACCCTGCTCTGCATTGTTCTTTTGTCCGCTTGACTGGAAGTCCTCTGAACTTTGTGCGCTTCAAGGAAATGCTGGTGTATTTGCTCTGTTTTTAAATCTATGTGAATGATCTCTGGAATGCATTTGCAAATCTTCTATCATGCCTACTCGGAAATTGACGTACTTGTCACGTGAAGAATTGTAAACATGATGTTGAGTCAAGTGTTTCCAAGTGCTGAATGGAAATTCCTCACCCGTGACATCCTCACCCTGAGATGTTGCCTATGTGTGTCTGACTTAGAAAGGGCAGTAAACAGTCCCTGAACCACATCAGTGACAATCAATTCTTATTGAGGGCAGCGCTCGATAAAGTTTGATCAAGTGCAATTTAGGCAGAAAAGCTGAGGTTAGGGTGGCTGATTCATGGTTCTGCTGTGAGTGAACGCGAGAGCCCCCGTCACTGATTTGAATCTGAGTACTCTTCGGAATTCCTGGTCTTCAGAAGGCCTGGCACACCTTCACCAAAGAAGAGGGGGACAAGTGAGCTGGTTCCACTGGCAACCACACATCTAATTGATCTCCTACTTCCACCATATTTTAGATGATGATCACAAGTTCCTCTTTTCTTTCACATCATTTCCATTCCATTGTTCTGTTTACATATTAAACTTTACATCTGTCCATGGTCCGACATCTCGACAGGTTTTTACAAAATGGGCTTTTTACAAACTGTACACTTTTTTTTGTTGTTGTTCTTGAGAGTTACCACAGGTTCACATCTTGTGGTGAAGCCTCTGAGATCATGTCTGTGTATTCATTCATTTATGCTATTCTTTGATCAGGTACTTACTCTTGGAGCACCAACATTTTTGGCCATCGAGTCATTCACCATGAGAGTCATGTCACAATAAAAACGACTTATTTTCTTGTCTGTGAACGAACTAACAAGACACAAAAATGGACTCTTATTTCACGTTTACCATTGATGAGAAAAAAGCAGGAACCGCCTGTCGGGCTGACGGCTAACAGGTGTACATTGTCTCGAGGGGAAGTTGATATAAATCCTCAGATGAATCATCTGATAAGTCCAGACAGCCAGGCCCTGAGTGTAGACACTTAGTGAGCACCCTGATGAGATAAGCTGTGGTTGAGACGTGCTTAAAGAGGTGGGGCACTATGAGCAAATCCTTTTGGTCATTCATTACACTCGGGCCGAGCCAGTTGATGTGTGACTCGTACACTGGAAAAAGACAATGTCTCAATTCTTAAAGAATGTGACAGTAAATCCTGAATACGGTTTATTTTCACAATGAAACACAATCTGGATGATTGTATTCGCTCTCGGTTTGCCTAAATACTTGCTTTAAAAAGATTGAGAGATTGATGTCTTGTGTGAACCTGTTGCTTTGTCAAATGTCAAAGAAAAACACTACAAACAGTTGTTGCATGATATGGGTGTGGTGCTCGTCATCGTTTTCAGGGAGTTGTGATGCAATGCTGAATCGTCTGAAGGAGTAATACTGATCCTGTACAAGATGAAAACATCCAGAAAATTAATTGAAACACGGAACTCAAAATTATTAAATTGGACCCTTCATGTTACAAAGATTTCACTTGGGTGGTCCACTTCTTTTATAACCTCGGTTAGTGGCAGGGTTATCCAATCCGATCCTGGAAAACCAGAGTCCAGCACAGTTTGGTGGTTTCACTGCTCAAATTCATCTCACCAGTACTAGGTTTAATAAGTGCGTTATGGTGGGGAAATGACCAATCTGTGCTGTTACGAAGATATAGTGTACCTTGAGAACTCATGTTGTACATTCGTACCTTGGAGAGTTCCTTAGTTTGTCCCTCTGGAAGAACAACAGGTTCCCCAAAGGACCTCCGAGAAAACTAGAACGGTTATCTGTCCAGAAAATTTCCGAGAAACCCTTTTTCCTTTGCACGGTTGTGAGCACGACATTGGATACAATAGTGAAATGGTAGTGAATTGGGTAGCACTACAGCTCCAGGGTCCCAGATTCATTCCTGAGCTTGGGTTGCTGTTTGTGTGGAATTTCACATGTTCTCGGTGTCCCTACAAGATTCCTCCAAGTTTTCCAGTTTCCTCTCACCTTCCGACAACATGCAGGGAAGTGGCCGAGGCCAAATTTTTAGACACAGAAGAAGAAGCCTTTCCAATGGAGTCAAATCATTTTCTTCACATATCCCAGCTTCTTAGGAAGCTTGGGTCAAAGCACAGGGTCAGCCATGATACAGCATCCCTGGAGGGTTCAAGGAAGGGCTCAACAGTAACAGCTTGGAGGTGTCATCAGGGGTGGGTTTCCTAAAAGCCTCTTTATGCTAAGAGCATCTTAACTAGGCAAGAGAGTGTTCATTATGACGCTCGCTCTACCATTTAACGATGATCTTTGTACTATGATGCTTTTAGGAAACCCACCCCTGATCAGTCACACAGAACCTCACCGAGCTACTAATTGCCATTCAGGATACATTCCTACTTATCTTGTGCCAAGGTTCTTGGGATTCGCTTGAAGAAGAAGAAGCCATTATTTATCACATGTACACTTACGGCCAGTGAAATTTAACCCAGCTGAAGCAGCGAATACACATATGCACACACAAACGCATACCCAGAGCAGTGGACAGCTATGCTACAGCACCTGGGGAGCAGTTGGGGATTAGGTGCCTTGCTCAAAAGCACTTCAGCTCAACCTTCAGGCTCTGGCTGCCCCGTGTTAACCTAACTGCACGTCTTTTGGAGTGTGAAGGAAACCCATACAGACACAGGAAGGACATGCAAACTCCACACTGGGTTCGAACCCAGAACCTTCTTGCTGTGACGCAACAGTGCTACACCACCGTCTGGCCTGCTACAAACCTTGACTATGATGTATGATGATAAAACGTATGTAGGGATAAGTGGTTCAAGCCCAGCGGCCGGCGAGGGCCTTTCTGTATGGAGTCCGCATGTTCTCACCGTGTGCTCCGGTTTCCCCCACAGTCCAAAGACATGCAGGTTAGATGAACTGGTGACTAAATTGACCATAGGTGTGAATGGTTGTCTGTGTCAGCCCTGTGATGACCTGGCGACTTGTCCAGGGTGTACCCCG
>JAODVO010000019.1:8531302-8555442 GCA_025400055.1 Notarius lentiginosus
TGGGTGGGGGTGGTTTTTTTTTTTTTTTTTTTTTTTTTTTCAAATGACTGTTCGTTTTGAAAAATCAGTCCAACTTGTTAAACAAGACCGTGTTCAGAGAGCTCACTCTTGGAATGTCATTGAGAACTGTGCAGGTTTCTACCCCATTTCTGTCTTCGTCCTCCATTCTGCCAGTGTGAGGTTTGAGATCACCCAATGCTCTACACAGGAGTACCGTGTCCACCTTCGAGACCTGGAAACCTGAGCTGTAGCAAGGTCAAGTGGGGGCCCCCCCCGAAATGCCTGTAGTTTTGTTTTTGAAGGAAGTTTTCATGAAACTCTCGCATCCAGACAGTAATGTTCACATTAGTCAAATGTCCCACCCTCCCTCCTAATGGATACAAAGCACATCATTAACTGCATGACTGAATAGTGATGTTTGTCGTGCCAAATGTAAGGGCACTTGTACCTCAGCTCATGAGCTGCTTGAAAAACATCGTTAAACTTTAAAAGGAGGCTGTATTTTTAATATAATGGGTCATGTCTTTAAGAACCAAGTCTGTGGTGAGGGCTAACTAGATTTGTGGTAGAAGGAAATAAAATGATGTAAATGTTAAAACTATAATCGCAGTCTTTTAAAAACCATGCTGTGTAGCACTTTCCCAGAATTGTTCAATTAAATTACGTTCATTGAAGGCAGTTAAATAAACAGAGCCTTCCCAGCTGCTGTTACTAGAACGTAGTCAAAGGGATATCAACAATCTATTACTTCAATGTTTTTAGGAAATCGCATCCATCTGGTATTTTATTCTTGACTGAAACTCAACTCTGGATATCAGGTTCTGCTCCCAAAGCTCTCATCCTGTTCCAACCCTGACCAAATACAGTTGACCCAATTCGTCGGGTGGAGTGTGGTGTGGTGGTTTTTTTTTGTTTTTTTTTTAAATACAAATGTATATAAACATGTTATTTCTTCTACAGATCTGTCCTATGATCAGCAACTAATACCTTGTTTATGGAAGCCCATATGTTTGAAGGGTTATCATGCAAGATGCAGGCACTCGTTGTATCCAGCATACATCTTTGGATCTACGCCCAGCTCAAGCAGCTGTCTGTGGTCCCTTGCTGCTGGAAGTGCTCAAGATGACTCGATTTGTCCCCCTCAATGCTTAAGGGTGGTGTACAAATGACCTCAAATTCTGCAAATATCTTGTTGGTATATGCCTTCATTATGAAGTCTAAAATCACAACTGAAGCACCCTTTTGAATTAAGTTTCAGCCAGGACTGTGGTGCACGTCTGTTTAAAAGTGTACGAATTGGCTTACCATCGTGTGCCATCTGTCCACAAGTCGCACAAACTGCTGCTGCTCCTCCAGGAGTTTTCAAATTTTTTTTTTTTTGGAAGATCTAATCAGTCTGCACAAAAGTTACTCCCTGGTGGTTTTGTGATTTCTCATTAACGAGTTGCTAATTAAGCTGGTTAACAAACTTTGAGGAATTTGTCATGCTTCATGGAGTTTTCAATGAAATGATTCTGGTTATTTTTGTCTGGAAGATGGAATTGTTCTCATGAACAACTTGCCTCATTATAAAGGAGTCTGGTTCCTCATGGTATGGCTGTATGAGCTGCTGACGCTCTGGCTAACAATTCTTTGCACTACAGCACTGAAATGTGGGTCTGCATGCTTAGGTGTTGGGGGATCCCCCTTCTCTCTTAAATCCGTTATATTTGGAAATGGATTAGTGGTGTTGAAACATGGCTAATCATTGAGCTGGGTTTTTTTTTGGGGAGGCCTTTTTAATGTTAGACTGGTGAAAGAGCTGCTGTAATGTGATTCTGGGGACTGACCGTTCTAAATGGATTTTTAAAAATGTTAATTACCGTTACAGTTGGATAAGAAGCTACTTCCCAATCACAGCGAGTTTTAAAATTCTCAGGATTGTAAGGGCATCTCAACTTGATTTGCTGATTTATTTTCCAAGAACAGCACAACCCCAAGTGTCTTGTGTGAAATGGTGCCACCTACAGCTGTGAATCCCCATCCATAAATATTTTGCATGTCATGGTAAAAGATTTCCGATGACACTATTGACAGTTCATGTAAACATGTCATACATGTTCCCCATTATCGGTCCCCTTCCTCTTGGATGGAATTGTAATCAAGATGCCATAACCATGTAAACCATATGGTGACCTCCTGCTGTTTAAGTGGGAACATCTTATACACTTCCTTTAGCAGAGTGAGGTCAGTGCCTTGGAATAAGTGCATGCTTTAATAAAAAGTTGGTGGGGGTCTGAATGGAATGGGAGCCTGAATAGCCCCTCGGGCACTGAGGAAGGGTTTTAGTTTTTTGTGAATATGCATGTTCTGTGTGGAAGGAATCATTTGACGAAGCTGGAGGTCCAAGCCTGGCAGCAGTGTGTTGGATGTTTCCAGGCATTTTGTTAACTCGAGGGAATTTCACGCCACATCTAAAGCACAACTTGAAATGGATTCATTTCACATGTTGAGGCAGGGTGACGAAATGGTGTTCAGGAAGAAGTCTTATCCAAATCTCACATTGCGTAGTCTTGAGTTTCTGCTTCTTCCAGAGCATTTAACCTGTGCTAAAAGATAATTACTAAAGACATTACTTTAGATGGCAATCTTATCCTATGAAGAGTACTTTTAATTTAACCAGTCTGCTCAAGTTAAACTTGTGCCCAGTTTATTTGCTTCTTAACTTGCTTTTGTGCTGTATTTATAAAAATCAAGTTTGGAGGAATCAGAAGGAAATGCATTAGTATAATAGCTTTTTAACTGAAGGCTTTTAAATGCTCAAGCAGCACTTGCACTCAGGACTTCTGTACAAAGACTGAGCCATTACCTTTGCCATCCAGAACTTTGACTTGTGCAAACCAGGTTCGGATAATGGTGTGTAACTTCAATCCACCCAAGTGACTCGGCGACCACCGACGTTGACCAGTGAAGCACGTTTCTATGAAACATACCAGTTTGGTTCTCTGGTTTGTGTTTAAATAGCTTGCGTTTTGAAATTGTAGCCCCAAACATCCCCTACTCATGAACTGGCCTCTTGTTTTTACCCCATCAGATTTGTCCAGAATTTTTCACTTAACAGTTCTGCTTTGGGCGTTTTATTAAAGTAGACTGCCTAAATTACAGTACTCTTTAGTTATTAGTGAAATAAATCTCCAAGGGCAAGCTGTATAACTAGGGTCATTGCTTGCTCTTGAGTATGTGCCATTTTATATTATTTATCTTGTGTTTTTAATACAGGCCATATGTGGGTCCCCCCCGTTAATTCGTGCCTGCTGAAACGTATACCTTGAAGTCACTTTCTTCCAAGATGCACAATTATGAAACTGCTCTTTGGTTGAAGGCTGCAGTAGTTTTGTTTGCTTGAGGGAAGGGAGCCCCTTTTGTGTGTGTTTTGTCTGACCTGACCAGACTGTTAATGGGGCGCTTGGTTCTTTTGTCAGAGGGGATGATCTCATGGTGGAGGAATGCCCTCCACTAGGTAAAAGCCCACATGCCTGGTCCCAGATGACAGCGGCTGCTGTCATTCGAACCACAGATGCTACGAGACATCTTGGTCATGCGTCAAGACCCTTGGCTTTTTCCCCTATTCTTAAATCTAATGCTGATTTTTAATTCTGTTTCTAGTTTTCTCTAGAAAAGGTGATGAGCTGTTTTATTGAATGGAGTGCATTTGACATGATCTTGCTTCATGCTTCACTAATCACATTTTCAGATTGGGTCACTGCTGTGTCGGAGCTTCAGAAGAAGTGAGATTTAGCAGTTGTACTGTATGTATTCAGTTGTCCTCTGTTACTGTGTAGATCAACGGTTTAGATGCTCTAACCTGGTTAATTGATGTATTCCTGCCCTTTTTTGACTTTGTAAGGCATTTTGTGTTGGCTATTGTAACACTCTTTTTGGAATAACACCAAATCACTTCACACACTCCCAGTTCTGCAAGATTGCAGCTGTTAAGTCATTACATCAGCGGTGAGGTAATGTGGGAAACCACAGGAAATGAGCAGTTTAATGTGGTTTTGATTTTGTGCTGTTTCTATTTCTAATTAAGAATCAGAATTCAAGACAAAAGGATGAATCACTAGCCCGGGTACTCCGGACAAGTAGCTTTCACGGTCAAGCAAGTAAGTGTTTTTTTTTTTTTTGTTCTCCCCATTAGTTTCCCAGTGGGCCAGGAGGTTTTAAGACTTGTTCTTTTTATGGACTTGTACAGTGGTTTATCCAGTTATCTGTTCTCAATCAGCCAGCTTGTGCCATAACTACCAACTGGGGAGGATGAAGGCAAATGCATGCTTCCTGATTCCTGAACAGTGTTCATGCTGCAGCATAGCTCACGGGGAGGAAAGCACCATCTGCCCTCTTCCACATACAAGTTCACACTGATTGGCTTTTGGAGTTGTGATTGATAGATGCCAGCCCTCCCACTCGGAGCATGACCAGTTTTGTTCCTGATGGCTGTGGCATCCTCAGGATTACAAATCCTCAGCTAAACAAATTGCTATAACTCAAGGTACAATATACGTAGCATTGATGTAAGGGGCAGCACAGTGATGTAGTGGTTAGCGCTGTTGCTTCACAATAAGGTTCTGGGTTTAAATCCAGTGGCTGACAGGGGGCCTTTCTGTGTGGAGTTTGCATGTTCTTTCCAGGTGTTCTGAGCTCTCCTGCAGTCCATAGACGTGCTGGTTGGGTTAACCGGTGGCTCTAAATTGACTGTAGGTATGAATGGTGACCTTTTGTCTGTCAGCCCTGCGATGACCTGGCAACTTGTCCAAGGTGTACCCTGCTTCTTGCCCATGGTCAGCTGGGAGAGGCTCCAGCTTGCCTGTGACCCTGCACAGGATAAACGGTTATGGGTGATTGATGGATGTAAGGATTGAACATGCATGAAGTCTTGTGGCTAAAACACTGGATAACTTTGCTGTGGGGTGTTTTTTGTTTTTATTTATTTATTGGGGTGCATGTTTCCCTGAGAAGGTTTGGGTTAAAAATGAGGGTGGTTGGTTTTGAGGGTGGCATGATCTCCTCCTACCCCCCCCCCCCCCAAGTATGATTTGGTTGGCTGAAGTGGTGGTAATGGCACAGATTATAATCTTTCCAGCATTGTGCTAGTAACAGTTCCTAAATCTTTGTTCTAATTGCCGATGAAGGCAAAATCTCAGCTGTTTTAGATGAGGACATGTCAGGAGGGGTGTCTTGTCTATCTGGCTTGTGTAAAGATCAATTTACTTCATTTCATTCTTATTTAACTGTCTTGTTAAATTGCATATGACCTTTTTATATGGGGTTCACATTTGTTAGCCTGACACTAGAGTGTCTTTCCAAGCTCGCACAGCTACGCAATTGTTCTCTCCTTTGTTTTACCCTTGGCAGAGGTTTCAGTTGCATCCTGTTTATGACTTCCAGGTGCATCCAGGACCACACTTGCACCAGAAGGCACTGATGTGGGCTGTTTGGGATGACACACTGAACTTCAACATTTTACTCCAGAGGCTTTGACTTCAATGTCGTGTCCTCAGGTTTTTATATTTCAATGCCAACATGACTTGAGCCAGGGAATTTGTTGGCTTCATTGGGATGCATGATTGGATTCAGGAGGTTCTGTACAGATGTTTGCTCAACTAACTCTGCCTTACAGATGGACAGTGTTGTATGAAAAGCTGGTGTGGAGGAGCTGTCATTTTTGGTCAACAAAGTAACCTTAACTGGCTTGTGGTCAGTAGAGTTTATACAACAGTTAACCCTTTTCCCTTCTTTCATGTCTTAAATTCTTACATCTGGACAAAATGCTGTAAATGTTCTACTTTGGTTAAGGAACTAAAACTCAAAGGCAAGTGTTTTCATTGCAAAGTTTATTGCATGCTATAGTTGTTGGACTACAGAGGCTAATTTTAGATTCTTCTGATCTAGATCATTACGGTTATTATAGACTATAAAATGCAATATTTTTTGCAGTTACGATGGTTGCTTGTGCTGTAATGGATGTTCACTCATGAACATTTTGAAGCATTGGACAGAAACTCTATTAAAGCATTGGGTAGCATGAGGTAATCCCTGAGAAATGAACCAAAATGGTATACATGTTTTATATACTATGATGGTATAAAAACTGAATCCCAATGAAGAAAAACCGAGCATGCTCTGAAGTTCAGATCTATAAAATCCGTGTCGGCACTCTTTCCTCTGAGCCCATTTGACTTCGTGCTGTTGCATCATTTCCAGTTCTCCTCTCCAAAGCAGTGTTTTGATGCTATTTTCTTCTACAGCCCCAGTACTCAAGGACAACATGAAACACTTCTTTAATAGGCAGCAACTGCTAAATTGCCAAAATAGTACACAATCCTGAAACCACTAATGGCAAGGAAGAGATGTCTTCTACTGCTAGTTTCACCCACAGAACAGTGGGTAATTTATGTTTTGGCTTTTTCCTGTAGCACGGAGACTGCCACAAGAATGTTATACAACTGGGTTGATGCTGAATGTAGCTGCTGCTTTGCTACCTATACTTGAATTCCTATGGATGGTCCACCTTTTCATGTTTCTCAACATCCTTTTGTGCAACGTCATAAAACTTGGATGTTGATTTGTATACACATTTAGTCCTTGTTGGTGCTGTCCTGGTAGTTTTGCAGTCTGTGCATGGAAGGAATGGAACACTTGATGCTGTTGGAAAATAATTGGTGTCTTGTAGCAGTCAATATCGCTGCAGTAGCATGGCTTGAGGTGTTTTATTTATTTTTTTAAATTCCTTTTATACAACAGCAGTTTAAGTTGTGATCTTTTTTGACCTTGTGTAAACAGTTGTGCATTTTATCCATATTTATACTTGCATTTTAATGCTGTGGAACATTCTGCAAATGTTAAAGCTCTCCTTGTTGGCTTTTTCAACTGCCTAGCTTTTTGTGAGCCTGCCTCAAGGTTTGATATGTGCATTTGGGGAGGCTTTTCTGCTCACCACAGCTGTAAAGAGTGGTGATTTGGAGTTGCCATCACATAAACATCTGCAGTGCCTTGAGTGGATTGTTGCATGATTGTACAGAAGCTTCTATTAAAGTCGTCTGTGAACCAAGCACATCTTATCTTTATGAATAATTTGTGTGTTTTTGGAGCAGGAGGAAGAGCCTCGCTGTCTGCTCTTGTGATGGGAAACCAAAGTGTGGCTCAGGTGACCTTGCTGCTTCTCCCACGCTTTCTTGGCAAACTCTTCAGCTTCTTTGACACTGCTGATGTATTGGTGAAAATATTGTTGGGCTGTGTAATGCGCTTTATTCAGGTCTCTGTGTAGCGTGGGTTCTTTCCCCACCCCTTTACAGTTTCAAATAAAACATTTAAAAACTGTGTAGAATAATTTCTGAAGTCTTCAGCAGGTTCCATGTTCCATCATGATCCTTGGGGGCAGGAAAGTAAAACATGAATTGAGAGAATGGAATGGAACCTAGGCTTTAATCTCTGAACTTGACAGGTAGGTCCCTGGGTGCTTGGTGGGGAAAGGCCTGGATTGAAGTGATTTATAGGTTCTTGTATGGTTTGTGCTGTCAAGTTTTCCATATGACTTCTCATTCATGTAAACACTGACTCATTCAGCTGGCGCTTTTTTTTTGTATTGTGAAAGACTTGGTTTCCTTAATCTCCTGAGTATCAACTTTGATAAGAGCTGCTGCTTCACTCCTCCCTGAAACCTTGGGTATTGTTTAGTGTTTGCTTTGTTTCCACAGCAACCAAACACTGGAGTTTCCTGTATAATCACAAGTCCTTCGAGTATTACTGTATGTGCAGGCTCCCCCCCCCCCCCGGGGAAAAAACTGGCTGCTCACGTAATTATACTTTCAACAAGCCGGGTACTGGTATTTCAAGAGGTGCCCAGTTTAGCACTTTCCCAGATACTGGCTTTAACTTGCTTTGAGTTGTAACCCTGTACTGATTATCATTTAGAAGTTTCTGGAAGGGTTTTAAGGGCCTTGAGGCTTATGAAATTTGAAGTGGAGTTTTGTGGCCATCTCCCCCATGAAATAGATTTACAGAGGGATTTAGTTGTCCGTTATTCAATGAGGGCTTATCTTGCTTTCCCCCTTCATGTGAAGATCACGTTTTGCTTTGGCCAGGCTTGTAGAGGGTCATCAGTGTCTTGTGCTTCTGGAAACGTGTAGGTATTGCACAATGGTATTATGCAAGAGCAGGTTATTGACTGCACACAATTGAAAACATTAACAGAATTTTTGCATTGCACACATTGATTTCTCTTCAGATCATGGGCTTGCTATCTAGAAAGATAAGTGGACTTTGTGGAGTCGAGTCTTTTGACAAGGTGGTGTGCGCTTGAGTGTTGCGGAGGTTTATCTCGAGTCTTTGTTCAGCCTTATCTCTGATTAATTCAGCCATGATGCACCTTTTTAGTATTGTCAATTAAATTATTGTAGACGGACAAGTTCATGTATAATCTGTATCCTAGATATAAACGAATAAAAATCTCTCAAGTACCAGTTAAGTTTGGGCACCTAATTAAAGTTTTTTTGTAGCAAGTCACTTCGTCTTAAGGTAATGGATTTGTTTTTACTTAGTGGTTCTTGAAATGGTATGGATTATTACAGTTGTGGAATAGGGCTATTTACTGTATCTCAAATGCATTAAGACAAGTTCCACTAACCTTTTTGACAAGGCATGTGTTAATTCCCTCTTGGGATTGGTTGGGTTTCTTTTTCAGGGTGTCTTGCACTGAAGTAGCTTGTACTTCAAGAGCACAGTAAAATTCTTTCTCTGCATTTAACCCATCTAAAGCAGTGAAGTGTCTCGTACTCAGAGCAGTGCTATGGGTTTGCCCTGGGGGGGTCAGGTACCTTGCTCAAGGGTACTTCAGCCATGGATGTAAAGGGAGGGAAAATGCTGTTGATTCACTTCCCCCAAGGTTTCTTGCTGGTCCAGGAAATCAAACCCGCAACCTTGTGGTCCTAAAGCTGCTTCTCTAATCTTCATACCATGGGTTCCCCATACCTTTTAAAGCATTCATCTGTTTTAAGTTCTTAACTGTTTTGCTTGCAGTCTGTTAGCTAAATTGTATATTGTGATATCTCCAACCCTAAGTGCAGATGCTAGATCAGGTACAATAATTAGTTTTTAAATCTCTTTAACTCCCTCAGTACAGATTTTATCATTACTTAAATGTGGGGGGTGTTGCTCTATTTAAGTGCCATAGAACTTTTGTCTTCAAAAACTCACATTAGGCCCAAGTTGAGTTGTTTATCCTGCTACTTGTTGGAGTTATTGGTGGCTGGATTAAATCCATTTGGTTTGTGGGACCGGTCAAACCAGCTTGGAACTCGATGATGAATAAAACAATTTGGATAATGGCTGCCTGTGACTTCTGCTACTAAAATATTTCTCGCTGCTTGCATTTTAATGTTTAAGTGAAACTTAAATGGTTTTATTGCTGTTGAAGTGTGGCAGTGATGTGGATGACTGTAGTTTCATTACTCGGGGCTAATTAAAGCCTAATCTAATAGAGTACCAATTACGATACTATGGGCTTATTGAATTGAGGTGGGGGACTTTAAGAAAAAAAAACCTTTGCCCTAATGGCTTGTTTTTGGCATGGCTTTGCCTCCCGAGTAGGTTGTCCCCTTGATGAAAAGCAGTTTAATTTCTCCATTCCACGATCTGTGGGGTTTTATTTTTCCTCTTAAAGTAGCTTTTTCTTGTCAGCAAAAAAAAGATATATCCTTTACTTGATTAGTCCTCTCATCCTGCAGCAGTGTTCAGATCTCAAATATTCTGCTCATTGCAGTTTTCTCATCTTGATACTGGGTCAGATAATGATTCTTCAGCTGAAAGCAAGTTGATATTGAGCTGTGCCTGTTCCCTCGGAGAAATCAATAACACCTGCGTGGGTGCACAGACAAGGGCTCGGCACACTCGTGAGTATTGTAACCCTTGGACGTGTGCCACATCTTCCTTGACCTATTCAGTTACTATGAAGCAAAGTTCAGTTTTCAAGGGCATTTTTGTTCATTTTAATGGCCTCAATCATGAGCGTGGAGGTGACGACATTACAGAATCACCAGCCAGCAAGATCAACAATGCACCTTTCCTCACAAGGGTCTTTATCCTCCATCTGTGCATCCTTATTCTTGCATGTTATGATGGCTTTCCTTGGCATCTATGGCCCATGACTATCACAATGGATTCTTTAGACTTGATGAAGTAAAGTGTGCTGATGTTTGGACAACTTTTATGCATCACTGTTTTAAGACCTCTATTGGTTTTATACCACTATTCACTTCACTTTTGCTTCTTTTCCTCCAGTCCTGATTTGTATAAAAAGGACTGATGGAGGTGAGGGGACCTCTGTCAGCATGTCTTTTCAGTTTAGTTTACCCATTGAGGGAATCTGGCTTTCCAGCATGCATGTAATGGGGGGTGCCATTTTTACAATGGCCTCAAGTGGTTAGCTTGCATTACTTGACTCCTAAAAAGTGAGTTGAATGAATTGAACCCTTTACTTGGTAAAGGACATGTCAACTGTATTGACTTGGATGTTTTGAATGGTCTGTAGAAGTCATTGCAAGACCATGTTGCACATAAGTGTCAGGTCATGAAACGTGTATATTTTTCTGGGAAATTATTTCCTAGAGTTCTCAATGAAGCTCATGTTTGCTAATGGATGCATGTTTATCATACAGTGATGGATGCTTGGGAAGTATTTTTAAAATTGAGTTGCAGTGATCATGAACACTGTTTACTGGAAGAAGTAGTAGTAATTTGGTCATGATGGCTTTACACTTACTGTAGCCTTGCACTTGGTGGCAGCAGCATGTGCCAATATAATGTTACATGGATAGACTTAAAACTAATCACTGCATGAGGCAAACCTGAAACACAAGAGAAGAACTCGACTAGAATCTAGCTTGGGATGTTGAGCTATACTCTGAATGCAAGAGCTTTTACCAGGGAGATATTTTCTTACAGGAGTCATCCTAAGAAATGGCATGAATGTGGCTAAACTGTCACTTTTGAACTTTCTTCGCATAGCGTAGGGTTATACTTTAATACTACAGTTGTACAGTTATGTCCCGGCAGGGGGTGGAGAGGGGTTAACTACATCAGCCAGTCTTGAGTAAATGCAAAATCTTGACAAATCTGGAATGGCAAGTGCTTGAGGTTTTTCATGCCAGAATTCTCCTGCAGCTGTGCAGCTCCTGATGGAAATTCCATTAAACACCCCTGGTGAGGGAAGGAGTTTGTGTGTGACGTTGAACCCGGTGCTAATGAATTGTTTGGCTGCATCCAGAGGCTGTCTTGGCCCCTGTCTGGTGTACGGTTCTTTGAAGCCTTGCCAGAACATTCTAGGCTGGCTCTTCACATGAGTGGGAGTGTTGGGGCACTCGGTCGCATGGCTGTGTAGACGTCATGTGGTTGTCTAACAAACGCTTCAGGGCACTGGGTCGGCCATATAGGGCAGCCTGCTGCGTGTGACCGTGGTATTAACGCCTTTCTCAGTATATTGGTCAATTATTTATTCCCCTGTCCCCTAAACTTGGTCACCCTGCCAATTCCCACCCACCAGCTAGCAATCAGATGATTGGTACCAAACCAAGGGGGTGTGTTGACAAACATGTCCTTCCTCTGAGACTTGTGAACCAAGCTGCTTCCTTTTGAGAATGGTAAGGGAAAAAAATCTGAGCAGTGCAGTTGGATGTCTTCCACGTATGTGAGCTCAGACCCCCGTGATTGGTTGGCGTCACTGTGCTTGACCGGGTAGAAAGTAATGCTATCCCTTTGGTCAAAGTATAGCCAATTTTACTTACTTGGCCCTCAGCTACTGGTGTAAGTTCAAATGTTTCATAACTTGGTACAATATTAGCTCACCCTAGGCAGACAATGGTCAGTGGTGGGCAGGGGGGTTAACCTAACCTGTCCTATCTGGTCATCACATTATGAAATGCAAATCATCTTGCATGTTCATTGATCTATAGCAATGATAAACCCCAGGTAGAGACTTTCCTACTCAACTGCTGCTCTGGGCTAAAGTTCAGTTACACTCTGGGGGTTTCCTCTTCCCCCCCCCCCCCAATCTAAGCGTATATTTGCAAGATGACCTAGTGCTACACAGAGGGTGTCTCACACTTGTGTGCATGTTCTTGTCAGTACACTGGTGTGTTGAGGAGGGGCTTCTGTAACTTTAATGTTTTCCTCAAGGTGGTCCTAAATAACCACCTCCAATAACTTGGAGAGTGGACAAGATTTCCAACAAATTCCATTAATCCTGATCTGTACAGTAACCTCTCAAGCATTTAAAATTTAACAGCTGTGCTGCCTTTTTTTTTTTTCTTTCCCCTTGAACTTTCATTTAAGTGCAATAAACTCTGAGCTAGGAATGTTTACTTCTGAATAAATTTTTTTTTGGTGTAATAATCCATCATGGTTCAAGTTGAAGTGAAACATTTCTCTCTAACCTGATTAAGTACATTAGTGATTTTCCTCCCTCCAAGTTTTGGATCATCTAATCCTTTTTTTTTTTTTTTTCTTTTTCTTCTTTTTGGGGGGGCCCTGGCTTGGGTTAAACATGAGCGTGGTCATGGTCTCCTACCAACTGGTACAGAGAAATCTAATGTACTGTGGGAGCGGTCACATTTAACCAGTAGGATCCTGTTCATGGTCCATTAGTTCCGTAAGTATTTGGATGTTACAAAAGCTGTCAATCTTGCCTCTGTCCACCACCAATGGATTAAGTGAAGCAATCAAGATGTGATTTGAAGTGTCTGCTTGAATTCAAGGAATTTAACACTTCAAGTTTTGGAATTGCAGCTTTAAAAAAAAAAAAGCACCCATTTTCTTGCACCAAAAGTAACTTGACAAATCTTTTATACTTGGATGCAAAATCCTTTGTGGTCAATAACTGCCAGTCTGGAACTCATGGGTAACTGTATGGACTCCCCAAATGCAGAGTTTTTGAGATGCTTTGCCAGGCCTTTTACTGTAGCTGCCTTCAGTTTTGTCTTCAGGAAGTCTAAAGCATGTTCCGTTGGGTTGAGCGATATTTAGTTTAAGGACATGCCATTTCTTTGCCTTAAGAAGCTCAGGCTGCTTTCACAGTATGTTTTTGGGTCATTAACCATCTGGTTTGTGAAGCTCCTCAATTTTGTGGGATTTGACTGAATCTGAGCAGAAAATATAGCTGTATATGCATTATTCATCCTGCGACTTTTATCAGCAGTCTAACACCAGTAACTTGATTCCACAGGGCAGAAAGTTAAATGGCAAATGTAAAATTTAAACTGGGACAACCCAATTTTAAAATTGTATTTTAGAAAGATGATCAAGCTTAAATACCTCTGCCCTGGATTGACTAGCTTGTCTTTCCCATTCTCTCATCATTAACTTGTCAGACTACTCCAACTTTATTGTACAAGAATCTTATGGTGTGAAACAGTTCCAACTTCTGAGCTGTGTTTGGTTCCATTGCTGCCATATGTGCTGACTTTTTTTTTTTTTTGGGTGTGTAGACAGTAAAGCAATTGTGGATGGAAACCTGAAGCTGATCCTGGGTCTGGTGTGGACGCTCATTTTGCACTACTCCATCTCCATGCCTGTGTGGGAGGATGACGAGGATGAAGAATCAAAGAAGGCAACACCCAAACAGAGGCTTCTGAACTGGGTCCAGAACAAGGTGCCTGATCTACCGATCAGTAACTTCAGTGAGAACTGGAGGGATGGCAGGGCTCTGGGAGCTTTAGTGGACAGCTGTGCACCAGGTGAGTGTGTGGAAGCTTGTGTGTCCAGGTCTCACTGGACAATAATGCTGAACTTGATTGTGATGTGTAGAAATTCTGTGCAGAGCAGTGCCTTCTCATCCTCCCACTTCTCGTTTGTGTGTATTAGGTTTGTGTCCTGACTGGGAGACATGGGACCCTGTCAAGCCAGTTGAAAATGCTACAGAAGCTATGCAGCTGGCTGATGACTGGCTGGGAATCCCTCAGGTGAGCAGCAACGTTTTAGCTGTCCATGAACCTAAACCCAGTCATCTAAAGCAGTGTGCTGCATTTCCACATGGATTAAATGGTGTGCTGTGGTCATTCTGGTCAACTGAACTTTGTCCTTAAAGGAGATGCGCAGAGCCTTTATTTTTAAATTTGAGTGGATAGCATCTCCATCCTTGACTCTTGTATGCTGCGTAAATGGGGAATTTAAATAAATTTTATGGTGAAAGTAAATAGTTACGATGTGTTCAACTAAAGACTGATTTGACTTCATTGATTGTGGGTTGACTCTCATTAAAACAGGATGGGTGTTATAACTTGTGCAACAGAGATGTACGTGCATGCACTTTCACTGATAACAAGGCTAATTAAATTGGATTAACTGAGACCATCACATTCTGAAACAAATTAAAAAAATCTTATACCAGTAACTTAAACACACAATACAAGTTACATGTACTAATCTAAATGCAGGTAAACAGGTGTGGGTTGGTGGTGTGTGGTTTTTTTTTTTTTTTTGTTTTTTTTTTAAATCCAAATGAGTCTGAGCTTACCGGTCAGCTTTCTTGCTTCTTGAAGGCTGATTGAAACAATCTGACTTTCAGTTCTCCGTTCATTCACTTCCATGTAAAAGAGAGAGCAGCAATATCCAGTTTAGAAATCAGACGGCTGCTCCACTCATTTACTCTTCTTCATACTGTGTATTCTGCCATTATTGCTGGGCTCGGGCAATTACTAAAACCTGGGATGGAGCAGGATGTCACCGGTTTTAGCAACAACCCTCAGCTCACTCTGGGAGGACTGGTGCAACTGAACTCTTTCCTTAAGTGTTTTTTATAAAATAACACTTTCTATAAAAATACTTTCCTTGTAGTTTTCTGTAAGTGATGCTACACCCCCTTTAATACAGGCTTATAGCCAACACTCAACAGATCGGAGGTCTCATACGAGGTTTCAGTAAAATGTGCAGAGGAGAGGAGACACCACTTCATAGCTACCCAATGTGCCTGTGAACTTCTCACAAAATGTCAATCTTTGCAGTTTGAACATTCTTGGGCCATGGATGCACTGTAAATCCAGCTTCTGTCATGTTGTTGCACCAGCCAAAAACGCATCTGCGTGGCATGGTGATAAATTGGCTCAAAATGGAGGCTTGGAGTTAGTCAACGGTGTTTAGTATAGTGGAAATGATGAGACTGATAGACCGCTACCTATATGTCACTTTAATCATAATTACTATTAGATTTATTGTTAATGCTTAAGACTATTCCTGTGCCATTCTTGAGGTCTCAAGGCATTTATGAACGAAAGTGAGGCCATGGTTCTGTGTATATGCTTTTAAAGAAGGTGGGACTCTTATCAGTAGCAAGTGTGAATGTTTCTCATTCGTGGTTATCTAATTGGAGCATTATTTGTTTAAGGGGAGGCTGTTCATTTCATTAATATTTTTATACGGTGCATGCCCACACCCAATCACACCTCTGCAAACAGTGTGCAAGTCAGATTAACGGAGGTCACACCCCAGTGACTTGGACTTCAACAGAGCTGGCTGCCCTTCATGAAAATGAAGGTCTAGTATTTGTCATGGACTACATAAGTGACTGCACTGACTGACTCATGAACAAATTGATCTCCTTTTCTTTTGGAAATAGTTATAACCTTGGCACCAATTTGTGGCATTTCTGAATAAGATGGTTCAACTTTCAGAATGTTTCTGTGGGAGAGGTGAACGGTGCACAGTGCTCCATGAAATGTAAGACATGCAAGTTTAAAAAAAGTATAAATACGTAAAATGTGTATTTTAATAAGGTTTTGTATGAATTAAGAATGAAAGTTATTCCACAACAGTCGTATGTGAGCTGATGGCTGACGGAGTGCATCGTGCTGAGTTGGCTGTAAGCAGTGTATGACAAGGTTATTATCCACTTTCACTGCATTTTGAAACGGAGTGTCTTATTTTTTGCAAGTTCAATAAATAAAAACCTTGTACAAAACATCCAGTCACTTCCACTTGGAATGTAAACAAACCAGTGAGATGACTAGCCATTTGTGAAAAATGCTACACTAATTCTTAAATGTTTGGTTGGGTTTTTTTTTTTGGGGGGGGTTGGGTAGGTTATTTCGTCCTCAGTTGGTTCAGCAACGTGTGCCACCATTGTTTTTCCCCTACTCGTGGTACATGAGCTGATATCCTAGTAGTAGAGTAGCCAATCTGAGCACAATTGCTCATCCAGTGAATGTGGATGGCATAATAATATAAATGTTAATTTCTTAACGTTTAAGTGTTAAACGTTAAATATTTGACTTTTGAAGTTGGTGTTAATGTTGCTAATTGTAGAAATTCCTGACTTGTAGAAGTCTTGAAATTGGAAATGGTCACAACTTGAGACAATCCACCTTGTTCCCGTGCTAAACTGTCTTATGTGGTGTAGATTTGCGTATTGCAACATGATGGGTGCTTGTAATTTTATGACTATAATCCCGTTAGTTGTTGAGTCCACCTACTTGATGGAAAAGATGCTGCAAAACGGAATGCAGCAGCAAGTTTTCACACACGGGTCAAATTTCTCCTTCTCCCCCCCAAAAAAAAGTGATTTTATATGAAGGTTGGGGTGCTGATGGTGAGAGCTTTGTGCATGGTAACAGCCTCTTGCCCTTGTTTGAAATGTCTTGGGTCAACGGTGTAACTGTGTCTCTCCCCAGGTGATTGCTCCTGAAGAGATCATTGATCCAGGTGTGGACGAGCAGTCTGTTATGACCTACCTGTCGCAGTTCCCCAAGGCCAAACTCAAACCCGGAGCGCCTCTCAAACCCAAACTCAATCCCAAAAAGGCTCGTGCTTATGGTCCAGGTGGGAAGCTGCCTCTCTCTGGCGCGTTTCTCTCTTTCTCCCTCTCCTCCCCCTCCCTTTTTAATATCCACTATGTAGTCCATCTATATATTTTTCCAGCATTAAGAAATAAACTATCGTTTTACTCAAATTTAATTTGATGCAGGCGATTGATTAGGAGTCTTCTTAGGACCTGGGGAATAAATTTATACCTTTTTGGACCTATACATTTTTGTAAAGTAAAATGTACCTTGAAGGTGTATTGCTAGTCATGAGCATATGGCTTCAGTTGTAGTAACGCTGCTGCAATGTTACCTGTTGGACCTTGACTAACATGCTGCTTATTCTTGTGTGATTTATTCCTTGAAATCTACAAGGCATAGGTTCCAGTGCTTGAAAGGTCGGTGGTGTTCCTCGTTTGTAGCATAAAGGGAGTTTTATTGAAACCGCAGAGATGAACTTCTAACCACTACTGAACTTTAATTGTTTTTCCTCGGTGTTGTACTCAAAACTGGCAGCCCCTTAACCTCGTATAAAATGGTGCCAGGCAAATATGGAACGGCTCTGTGATATTTCATACATGGCTGATAGATCGTCAATAAACGCAACCCCTAACCTGTTGTGAAATTCTTCAGGTCTGCAAAAGTAGTAGTTAATGTGTCAAGACGTGTTTGCCCATATTGGCACTTTGTTTCTCATGCCATGAGGGACCTGTTAAATTTACTGTAGTAAAATGGCTACCTTTATTGAACCATTAATGTTCTCTGTGGTGGGTTATTGAAAAACCTGCTGTGTGCAGAGGAATAATTCAGATTAGTTTACAGTAGAACGCAAGCATTAGTCACTTTAATGTTGCCCTGTTATTTAATCTCCTGACTGCTTCCTGCACAGCTTGTAATTTCAGAGGTTCATTGAAGGCACAAAAGGTCAAGCTTCCTAAAGCAGAAGGCTGCTAGCAAAAAGTTTTAATCACGTCAGGCGTGGCTTTTGTTTTCACAAAGCCTGGGTGGGGGGAAGAATGCTCTGGGAACTTTCTGCTGAAAAACCTGCAGGTTTTGTATGAATTAAGAATGAAAGTTATTCCACAACAGTCGTATGTGAGCTGATGGCTGACGGAGTGCGTCGTGCTGAGTTGGCCATTAAGGTTTAAACTTGGACACTGCAAACCTGAGCTTGAATAAAACTTACTTTGCAGTGTGCATTTTGGACCTGCAGAAGCCATAGATAAAGGAAGCAAAGGGTGTTGCTTGAATGAACCGTAAAATGATTTGGGTCATATGCTGTATAAATTAACTTTTATTCTGAATGCATAGCAAAGTAGTACTGTTTCCAATAGATAAATATTTTGGGCCTCAAGACAAATGGCCATCGAGCCACGTTCACTCCAATTATTCATTTAAAAAAAAATGCCTCAAAGAAAATGCAAGGACCTGAAGTAATACAATTAAAGGAAATTCCTGGTTCTTGGTCCTAACAATGGCTATGTGGTCCATAAGGTTCACTTGGTAACATTCTGCACAGGATATTCATCTGTTATAGAGCTTTCCTGAGATTAGTGTTAATTTTTTTTCCATTCTTTGACACATTTTTGGATCATGGATGCATACAGGATGAGACTGTGAAATTGTTTTTTTGCTGGTAAACACAAAGTGGGGTGTCTTTCCCATCCCCACCTATGGATTTGTCTTGTACTATCTTGTCAGGTATCGAGCCAGTGGGCAACAGGGTGTTAAAGCCGGCAGTGTTCACTGTGGACACGTTCAGTGCAGGACAGGGGCAGGTCACAGTCTACATCGAGGACCCTGAAGGCAGAAAAGAAGAGGTCAAGGCCGTTCTCAACGAAGGCAAAAAGACCTACGCTGTAACATACATTCCTCAAGTGATGGGCCCTCACAAGGTGAGGTTAAAGGATTTGCCTAGTCGGTTTTATTTCGAATGTTTGAAGAATGAGACATGGTTTCCATGGTGTTTCTACAGGTGACTGTGCTGTTTGCTGGTCAGGAGATTCCGAAGAGCCCTTTTGAAGTGAACGTGGACAAGGCTCAGGGCGACCCCACTAAGGTCACAGCCAAAGGTCTTGGGCTTGAACCAGTGGGCAACATTGCGAACAAACCCACTTACTTTGACATCTACACAGCAGGTCTGTTGGCTTTGTGCTCAGTCTTTGAGCATTGCTGCTCATGCAAGTAACACGTGTAAATCTAGTAGCATTTGATGTATGGCAGGTCAGTGCATGTAAAGGGATTGAAGATTACAGCTTCCCTGAGGACTAGGAGTGTTCATGTCAAGGTTTAATTATGGCGACCGAAGTTTTCTGCCTTGTGCTTGGGTCTCCTCCCCTCACCCCCTTTCTGATCGAATAATGCAATTTGAGGTCTGATTTTATTAAGAACCCAATGAATTCCATGGTTTTAAAGCAATTAGCAATGTAGTGCTAAGATTTAACTTGCATTTAACTCTAAGATCAGTGCTCTTGTCTAGTTTAGTCTTTTGAGCCTTCTATATTGAACCCTACCCAAAAAGAGCCTTTTTTTTGAAGTAACTGCGAGCCATGTTTGTATCTGTTTGAGTGTGTAACCATAGAAATGGCTCACTTCAGAGTGTAAGGAGGTGAATGGCTGTCAGACTGGAATCAAAGTAGTCATTTTGTAAATGCACTATGTGAAGGCACTAATATTTGGACACGTACATGACGCATGGTGCTATGGATGTGCATGGGCTCTTGGGATTAGTTAAGGATGAATATTTAACTTTTCACAGGGTTTATTTCAGATCAGAAACATGCATGCGTGTTCTACTACCCCCTTTGTAAATACTGTAATATGATGAGCATGTGCATTTATTCTCAAGCCTACCTACAGTTCAGACTTTAACTTTCAATGTGTGTATGTAACAGGTGCTGGTGTGGGTGACGTGACGGCAGTGATTAAGGACCCTCAGGGCAATAAGAACACCGTCGAGGCCATGATGGAGGACAAAGGCGACAGCGTGTTCCGCTGCACGTACAGACCTGTTCAGGCTGGTCCTCACACAGTCAACATCATGTTTGGGGGCATCGCTATTCCCAAGAGCCCTTACACAGTCGGTGTTGGTCCGGGTATGCATATTAAGTCTTGTCAGCTTTCCAGGTTACTTGTCTTGTAGATTAATTGGATGCGTAGTATGGTTGCAATTATGCATTCAGTTGATCTAGCGATACATTGACTCAGGTTTGCACGTGAATTGTAAACCTCCATAAATCCATTAATTACTCATGGAATGCACTTGGAATGCCTGATCTGTGCATTGAGAAGCGTGTAAAGCACATGCTGGTTGTGGCCACGTGCTTTCATGGAGAGCCTGAGAGATCTACACTTAAGTTGGAAAGCCTGTTCTGGATTGAAGCAGCTAACGTGCATTACACAACCATGTTATAATGGCTTATTTAAAAAAAAAACTCTTCAGTAATACCAGAGGGTGTGAAAACTGGGCATTTTAGCCACTTTAGAGCTCTTTGTGCTACAGAACTCTGGTTTTTGAAAGTCCAATTTATTCAATCAGTAGTTTTTGGGAGAAATTTGTACACATTTCCTTAGTTTTATAGACTGTACTTTATCTGATTTCAGAAAGTGTCTTCAGTTATCTTTTATTGAAAATATTTTGTGAAGGCAGTATGGAGTTGAATTGTGACGAGTATCATTTACTGTCAGCTAGGCATATGATCTTGAACACCTGTCTGTTTATAATATAAAGTGAAGTAGACATGCTGTTGGGTGTTTTGGGGATTTTAAATCCTCTACAGGGGTTAAATGTTGATGTCCATCTGTCTGTTATCTATAGCACTTATCTGTCAAGGGTCTGGGTGAAGCTCAAGTAGATTCCAGCTGACTTTGGGTAAGAGGTGGGGTACATCCTGAACAGGTCACTAATCTATTGCAGCACGAATATAGATCAATCTTGCTCATCCACTCCTGTGGGCAATTTAGAGTATCCATTTAACCTAAATCTGCATGCCTTTGGACGATAGTTCCTATGTGCAATTTGCTGTGGCATACAAATGGGAGAGAAATTTATACCTGGTCATGTGCATCCCCTCCTTTAAATATGTAGAGAACTTATGAAGTAGGAGGGATTGTTGTGATGCCCAAGTGATAAATGATTCATAACTTGCTAGTTTGAACACGAGATTAATCGGAGCATCACAAGCTGTTTAATGAGTGAGGGCTCATGAGAGGCACTTGCTGCTGCCTTGTGATTGTAGGAGCAGTGTGAGATGGAGCTTCATGTGTTTGGGCTAGTTATTGGAGGATGATGGTGAGGATGGAACTTGGAAATGACTCAAATTGAGAAATATCAACACAACCACTTTAGACCATTAATCACATTTTAACAATGGTGAATCCGATAAGTTTGTGAGCTGTGTGAAGAACCACTCAGGTTGGTTGTGTAAGCCGGTGAACCAGAGTGCTGGCAAACTGAATTTGAGAGCTTGTAAAATGCCAAATTCCTTCTCTCTGAGGCAGCTTTTCCAAACCAGGTTAGCATGTGGCTCTCCTGGCTTACAGGAAACCTAATTGAACTGATTTTTCCCCAAATAAAAATGACTAATTTATTGAAAGTGGTAATTGAGACTCTGTATGGAGTGGGTTTCTTTCTTTCTCTTTTTAATTAAATCTTTTGCTCTTTGTAACCAAACAATGAAGGCATTGTTCAGTTCAAGTGACTTATTTGCATTGCTCTTCTCTGTATGTGTTGTATCTTGCCTAAAAACTCATCTCTATAATAGTCATTAAAGAACATGGGGGGGATACTGTTGGCAGAGTTTCTAGTGTTTTGGCAACTTGAGTCACTCAAATGAATCAACCTGAAGCTTGCTGCAGAATTAATATTTGGGCCAAAAATTGGCTATTATGGTCTTGACATCGATGTTTTGACCAATAACAATGTAGATAACACGAATTTTACATCACCTTCAACGAGATTTAAACGAGACTAAAGATGGCGATGTACAAATAATGTGTAAACATTGGAGTTAATAAAGTTTGAACAGCATGAAGGAACATACCACAACCCCCTGAAATTAATTAAAAAAAATTCTCAATGGATTTGGCATAAAAAGGTTGTGGGTTTTGTTTGTTTACACTCAAAGTGGAAATCCGCTGAAAAACGGAAAACTCTCATCCCTGCCTAGCTTGACAGTCATGCATGCTAACGTGGAGAATATGAACATGCTATTTTGTAACACAACCTTCGAACAAAAGTTCATGTTTTACTTAGCTTGTGAGCTGGTGGTCGATCGTCTTGATGGTACAGATCCATTAAAAACAACCTCAAAGCAAAACCACTACTGAAGGCATTGAAGTTTGAAAAGTCACTGGTTGGAATGATCAGAACACAGTACTAACGTTGTATTATACTTTGCTGGTGATGTTCCAAAGATGAAATTCCAACCATTTCTTCTTCACCTCTTCTCTCTTGGGCAAGAAATGCAACGTTGTGTTACTGGCACGAACTTGTTCAGACATGTTTTCAACTTGCTGTTAGGTCCTCTTCGTTAGCTACTGACGAGATGGGCTCTGCTCAGTGTTGCCAGATACTGCTGACGTTTTCCAGCCCAAAATATGTTCAAAACCCGCCAAAATGCACTTAAAACTGCCCAGTCTGGTAACACTGGCTCTATCTCCTCATGCTTAAATCTGAACTTTCTTCCCATGGGCGGTCGCAAGCCATGAATACTAATTTTTGAAGTGACACAAGTTCGTAGGGGTTTTTCTGACTCTTTTTCATAAGCTAATACAGGGAATGGGAGTAGAATTACATTTTTGCATGCATATGCAACTCTGAGTGAACTATGGTATTTCAAAAAGAGCCAGTATTAAACATTTTTGGTGGAAGGGCACCTTTTAAACTCGACACTATCTTGGCGAGGTAGCTAAACCTGGAGAACACTAAAGAGATTAGCAAGAGACTTTTACTTATTCTTACTGATTATGCACCACCAATGCTTCTTAAACTGGATTACATTCTCCTTCCATCTGAATGTGACTTGTCCTAGAGTTGGTAAAATGCAGTTTAAAACCCTTTATTTTTCCATCAACTTGATGCGAATAATGAGGCTGTGCAGGTACTGATTTATAGGTCGTAGTTCTGTTTAAAAAAAAAAATGCATTCCATGCTCTGTGAAGGAAAGTGCAGGCGCTGTGGGGAAATGACAATACTCGATGGTGTTGTACTACTATAGCTGCAGACAGATGGATGAACTCTTGAATTATTTTTTTTAAATGAACATAAGAAATGTAATTTAGACTGAAATGTGCACATTTCAGCGTCCACCCCAAGTGCTTGCAGAGCAACAGGCCGAGGCCTGCAGCCCCGAGGAGTTCGTGTACGCCAAGTGGCTGACTTCAAGGTGGACACAAGAAATGCAGGAAGTGGCGACCTAAAGGTCACAGTAAAAGGTCCTAGTAAGTATCTTGCTCAAATGGTCTCTTTTAGCCTTACTTCAGAACCCTTAAAGTAAATCCCTTCCTGATTTTAAGCCCAAATTAATATAAACTATGTAAATATCTGCATTGAGGGCCTGGTTGAACTCACAGCTCCTGTGACGGCCTTAGCTTGACAATGTGAAATACGAAATATGACCCAACTCCCAAGAGCAGGCAAGGGTGGAGGTTCCCCAGCCATTGCCAGGCTCTCCTTCCCAAATGACATTATTCTCACTGAGTCAGCAGGTTTTATGCCAAGATGATTTAATGAACAGTCTGACTCCATGTCAGTGCAGTGTTTCTGACTTGAGTGCTGTAATGATGCTGCGTCTGATAATTGAGGCTGTTCACAAGGACCGGTCATGAGGCACATCTGTGATGCCTTGGAGGATGCACAGCTTCCATGTATTACAGAACGTTGTTCTCCCTTGTAGAAGGCCTAGACGAGCAGGTGAAGCTGAAGGAAGCAATGGATGGTGTCTACGCCTATGAGTACTATCCAAATGCACAGGGCAAGTACACAGTGAGCATCACGTGGGGTGGCCAGCACATTCCCAAGAGGTGAGTTTCCACAGAGCAGTCAACTTGTGGTGTCTGTGGTAGGGCAAGGTAGGAAGGGGCATAACATTACATCATCCTTTCCAGTGTGTGTGGGTCTAGGCTTGGAGAAATTGTCCTGCAGGCAACTTGGTTAATGTAGATAAATTTGTCCTCTGTTTAGTTTTCTTTGCCTGACGACTGGTGTTGTGAAAAGCTTCTGTGCTTCTTTCATGCTATAAGGACGTGCTGACGTTCCAGTAAAAAGAAACATTCATTAGGCAGGAAGGGGTGTTTTTTTTTTTTTTTTTTTTTTTTTTT
>JAODVO010000019.1:8564190-8586579 GCA_025400055.1 Notarius lentiginosus
CCCCCCCCCCCCCCCCCCCCCCCCCCCCCCCCCCCCCCCCCCCCCCCCCCCCCCCCCCCCCCCCCCCCCCCTTCCAGGTTTTTGATAGATTGTAAGGTTTCAAGTTTTTTAAAATAACTTGACGATATCCACAGGATCTTGGGTGTATTATACAATCATTCATCACAATCTGTATCCATGTAAGATGTAGTTTCTGGATAGGGAATTGCAGGTACTGAGTTAATGGTAAGGAAACATGGTTGGCTTTTTGAAATGTCAGTCAAAAGGTGGCTTCTGTTCAACTTGGGTGGTTCTTGGTCATGTTTATTGTAGCCCACAAAGTACCAGAATCTTTCTAGAGAGAACCAGAAGTTCAGACTTGTTGGCATAATTGAAATGAAAAGCTACAAATAGACTAAACTCCTTTATGGTCGATTTAGCATGTTAACACTAACTGCTTTTAGATTACCACATGTGTTCAGCTTCGTTTGTGCTGTTAATTTCCTCTGGACTTGTTGAGATGTGACCCAGTGCTTATCCGTTTTTATTATGAGAGCTTGTACAACATTTTTGCCTCCTAGGTCCAAAAAATGTGTCCAGGGATTAGTGAAATGGACCAGTATTTGGAGAAATGGATGTCTTGTTAAAGCCAAATGCAGTCCCTTAAGCAGCGGTTTGAATAATTTCCATTATTTAAAAAAAAAAAAAGGTCCCCCCCCCCTTTTTTTTTTAAACTGTCTGAAGAGTGATGAAGCACTACTGTATGATTATGGAGGTTGTAATCTAGCCAAAGCTGCACTCATGTCTTTGTTTGAACTTGTACTGAGCTCCATTCGTACTTGGACCTCTGTGCTCCTTGGCTTGAGGAATAGTTTTGCTTCGCTGTGAACTTTCTCCTAATCTGCTGATCATCTTGTTGTGACTCTTCGAACAGTGTGAGAATAAAGATCTAGGCTAATGTGCCAATTTTATCTTCAGGACAAGGATGGAAAACCAAAGATGATCAGCGTTCAGGATAATCTTGATGGGACTTACACGGTGGCCTACGTGCCGGATAAAGTGGGCCGGTACACCATCGTCATCAAATACGGAGGCGATGAGATTCCGACTTCTCCATATAGAGTACGAGCAACTACTACAGGCGACGCTAGCAAGTGCACGGTCACTGGTGAGTCTGAACTTTAACCCCAAAAAAGTGTGGAACAGTGCAGTTTTCAAAATGAGACTATGCATCTGTAGATGTACCATAACCTGGGTTCTCAGTGCAGTATGCAAATTGGTTGAGTGATGCATGTAAAATGGAAAATCTCATCAGCATATTTCCAGCAGCTTTCTGAACACGGACTTAAGTCTGATTTCTTATTTTGCAGGTCCTGGCATCGGGCCTACCATTGGCATCGGAGAAGAGGTGGGCTTTGTGGTGAACACCAAAGGTGCAGGGAAAGGGAAGGTCTCGTGCATTGTTGTCACACCTGATGGGACCGAGGTGGAAGCAGAGGTCATAGAGAACGAGGATGGAACCTTTGACATCTTCTACACCGCACCAAAGCCAGGAACCTATGTCATCTATGTGCGATTTGGTGGAGAAAATATCCCTCACAGTCCTTTCAAAGTCATGGTGAGGATCTGCTACAAATAGCATCTCCCTGGAAATAGAATGTGTGGAAACTGGATTAGTGTCAAGAGATGTCGGGGGGAGAAACATCTGGTTATAAAAAAAAAAAAAGTCCTGTTTATATAGGGATGAATCCACAAGTGACAGCAGTGATCGATTATGATGCATGTATTTAGAAATGGTGACTTCTTTTGAATTTTGCAACTTCGCTTATTTTCTGTAAATTTAAATCCTATCTAATTAAAGTGGAAGTATTTTTAGAAGTTAAGCATTAATCAAAAAGCCATTAGACACTCGTAGCATGGTTTTAATGCATTTGCCAATGCATCTTTGTATTCTAACCATTGTAAGCACCTACTATTTAGCAATTACATTTGACTTTTGACCACTTGGTAATGCAGGATGCACCTGAATGGCTTTTCCCCCCCCCACCCCCTTGAGCGAATGTATAAGAGGCAGGATGCAAAAGGTGCATGTTTATACCTGATGGTGTTCACTTCCTATGTGCGTTTACCTTTCTGTTGTGAGCCAATAGAAAGCAAGAAGGCAGACTGTTGGGGGGGGGGGGGGATGGAGCAGCTGCTTATTAAGTAGCTTCAGATCAGGCTGGTCAGTGTTCTTGCTCTTGTTTGGGGCACATGTTGGGAGGGAATCAGTCTTATCTACTGACGTGAACGAATGTTCTGGTAAAATTAACTTGCCTGCTAGGATTTTCTTGATGTTGGCACCTCTGAAAAATGCTAGCTAGTGTATTCGTGTAGTTGCGTACATGTGCATTCTACATGTTATGTTTTTTTTTTTTTTTTTTGGTCAAAATTCCCAGTTTCTACTGAATTGCTGTCTCGCATCGCAGTACTTATGGTATTGTCATTCCCAAGTGTGTAACCTGCACTGTCATTTTCCCAGGCTACTGATGAGGCTCCTTTGCTGCAGCAGCAGTCAGTCCAGCAGAATCAACTTGCTCCAAGTGCTGGCTTCCAGCCCTGGGTACACACTTCCTCATCCATCGCTCATCTCTCCTTCATGCAGCCTGTGCCAGCTAGGGGAATCCTGAATGCAATACTTCAATCACTGCTTCCTCTTCAGCCTGTGTGCTGACCCTCTGGGCTGGCTAAATACACATTTCAGCTCTTTCTGTATTTGTCTTGGTCTTTCCTGCTACTCCTCCTGTTCTCCTTTGTAATGGAAGTGACTTTTGTACAGGTCTGCCTCATTTTGACAGCATTCTTTTCAGGAAATGGCTGCATCTTTCCAGCTCATCTTTCCAATTTCCAACTCTACTGTTCTCTTCCATGGCTGTATTTCCTTGGAAACAACTCTGCTCATATTTCTTAGATGCTGGAGCATGAGAGAATGTGATCAGAGGGCTTTTGAAAGGTCTTGGTTTTGTTTGGAGATGAATCTGGACATCAGTTGGCTTAGATGGCAACTAAAATTGTAACTTGCTTTTATTTAACTAAAGATTTGTTAGCACTGGGAACTTCATTCATTTTAGTCTTAACATTTTACCTCCATTTAAACGCCATGGTTGATCTCCATTCATGCTGTGTCTCTTCTGAACTTTTAATCAACGGCATAACACTCCCCTGAAACCTACTGGCTGTCTACCTTCTTATGGTTAGTGTTTTAATGAATCTACTGCTTCTTTCTTTCCCCTTTTTCAGAGTCTTGTCACAGATGTGCAGGGAGTTTGAGTCACCATTTACGTCTCCAGTGCATGTTTTCTGCTGTGGCTGAATCATGGAACACATCCAGCCTTCTCTCTTCCTGCTCTTGTCTTTATTTATTTTTTTTCCTCCACTTTTTAAACTGAGTTGCTGCTTTGACAATGGAAATGTGGTGAAAGGCACTTGTTGATCTGGAGCCTGTCTGTGAATCCTAAGTTTTCCACTTTTTCATTGGGAGTTTCTTCCCCCACACAGGTCACAGATGGTGCCTACGTTCCAGTGAGCAGTATGAACGGCACAGGCTTCCGGCCTTTCGACATGGTGATTCCTTTTACCTTAAGCAAGGGTGAAATCACAGGTGAGAAGTGACTTAAATTCCAGCTGAGCTAAAGGGCTTTATTTTATTTCTCTCTTCTCTACCCCCCCCCCCCTTCTTTTAACAAGTGCATGTTGGGATGACCTTTTATCTGATGGCTTGTATGTGTCTCGTATATGGTTACAGGGATCTCTTGAAATATGCTCTTTTAATTTTAGTTTGAGAACCTTAATCTGAAATGGTCTGATTTTTAATTCCTGTGCACAAACTATATAGAACAGATAACTTGGTGATATCTTGGGAATGTAGATGCTGGTTTTGCTGTTCACAAATTATAAATTGGGGTTTTAGTGTTATAGTTGGGGGTGAGTTGCTGCCTCAAGTGAAGTTCAAGTATCTCAGTCTTGTTCGCAAGTGATGGTAAAATGGAGCATGAGATGGACAGTCTTATTGGGGTGGCATCAGCAGTAATGCAGGTGTTGTACTGGACCATCGTGGTAAAGAGGGAGCTGAGCTGGAAGGCAAACCTTTCAATTTACTAGTCAATCTACGTTCTGATTCTCACCTATGGTTATGAGCTTTGGGTAGTGACCTGAAAGGACGATTTCAGATACAAGCAGCTGAAATTAGCTTTCTCTGTAAGGTGGCTGGGCTCACCCTTGGATAGGGTGAGGAGCTTGGACATCTGGAGAGATCTCAGTAGAACTGCTGCTCCATGTTGAAAGGAGTCAGCTGAGGTGGTTCAGGCATCTGATTTTAGGATGCCTCCTGGGTGCCTTCGTTTGAAGGTTTCCTGGACACGTCCAACTGAAAGGAGACCTCGGTAGACCTAGAACGTGCTGGAGAAATATCTTCTGGTCAGGGAGCGTCTTGGGATCCCCCAGGAGGAACTGGAAAACATTGCTGGGGTGAGGGACGTCTGGAATATCCTGCGTAGCCTCCTGCCACTGTGACCTGACCTTGGAAAAACAGAAGAAAATGAATGTATGCTTTTATGTACGTGTCTCTTGGTTGCCCAGTCACAATACAGTAATCTCAGGTTGACACAACTTGGCATAGTGACGCTAGTTTTCCAAACCCACACTAGCATGCCACCTTTTCTAGTAGATCCTCTATTGCAGCTTATTCATCTGTATGTCAAGTATTATCTGAACACATCTCACCAGACTGGAGATGGGGGTAGTTTTCAGACTTTTTTTCACCCTTTCTGGCTTGATTTGTGAAATGAAAATGTGACTGGTCTACTGTTGTGGGGTGTTATAACCCCCGATCATATTCAAAATGGGTCTCCTCTGTTTAGTCAGTGTGGTAACATGAGCCATTATGAAAAGCATCCACTGCGACTTATTGCTATTATGCTTACCGTTAACTGTTGAGTGATCACTTTTCATCTTAGCTACTCGTGAACTACTTGTCTGGACTTTTCTTGTAAGTGGTGAATTGAATTTCCCCTGTCCTCGGGTCTTATTTTGATGGATGCATACAATCGTGCTAAATGATCTTTCAGAGATGAAAACAAGCCATTGAAAGATTTGGTTTGTCCTTCATAATGACTATTTGGGTAAGCTACTGCAAGGCAACAGTGTTAAAGGCAAAAAGCTCACTCATTGGACTCTGGGACATGGGATGATGTCTCATGTTTCTATGCAGTTACCCAAATTAGTACAGGTTTGCAAATTTAGTGTGAAATGTTCTGTTATGGTGTTGGCATATAATCTTGCTTTGCATATCCAGGTGAAGTTCACATGCCGTCAGGCAAAACGGCTCAGCCTGAGATCATCGACAACAAGGATGGGACTGTTACTGTGAAATATGCTCCTACAGAAGCAGGGCTTCATGAGATGCACATCAAATACAATGGCAGCCACATACCAGGTAAAAGGGTGAAGGGGGTGTCTTGGCGCTTAAAAAAAAAAAAGCACCAAGAAGAGCATGCAGCTCTCACCAGCTGAGGATCAGTGTGCTCTTCCATAATTAATTCCTGATCAGCTTTTTTTCCCTCCCTGTATGCAGGTTTGAAACAAGAATTGATCTTAGAAGTTAAAGGGTGTTAAAGCTTCACCTTTTCATGATGTTCCTTGTTGTTGGGCTGAGGAAATTAATCACTCATCATGATTGATTTTGATGTTGTGCAAGAGCTCTTGTTGAGTTCATGCTTTGGGAATTCATGTAGCGTTTGTATAGTATGGGAACTCGAGTCAGGCAAGGATCCTCATGCTGGGACTTGTACAAAAGGCAGCTATGACAGTATCCAGTCAATAACCTACATATCGGCTGTCACAGCAGGTATTAATGCATCAGTTCAGTCCTGAGAAGAGTCAACAAGACGAGCCTTCCCCATAGTTATTACCATGCAAGCCAGAAGTCATGGGTGATTCACCATTCCTCCATTTGCCCCAGGATAAAGGTCGATTCGAGGCAAACTGCACATGTGAATATCCTGTTCAGTAACACTGCACCTAGATAAAATGCCTATTTATTCTTCACTCTACTCCAGTGCTACAAAGTGGATACTCCTTTTTTTTTTTTTTTCCTTTGCAGTGACCAAGGAAAAAATGGTATTGTGCAAAGTTCTTTTGTAAGAAACTGTTCCAAAGTCCAACAGAAGCCAGTAGAGCATTTCCTCACCTCTCTATGTATTAGCTTGTGATTTGAGTAATTTATGGGTGTGCAAGATGTAATTAACCTAGGAATAAAGCACTTTTTTAAGTGATTTTAATACTGACCTGAAACCACCTGTGCAGTTTTGTATGGTGGGATCCCCCACCAAAAAAAGCTGGTCATAGATCAATGCCCCCCCAAATGTTTTCTCTACAGAGTCTCCTCTACAGTTCTATGTCAACCATGCTAATAGTCCCAATGTGACGGCGTATGGACCCGGCCTTGTGTATGGTGTCGCTAACAAACCAGCTACTTTTACAATCTACACAGAGGATGCTGCAGAAGGTAGTGATTACCTTGTCAAATACAGAGTGAACCTTGTATACAGAAATCTGTTCGTTAATTGTTTAACTTTTGTGCTCTATTGGTTCTTGAACTGATGAAACTTCGGTCTACTTTTGGCATAGGTGGCCTTGATTTGGCTGTTGAAGGCCCGTCAAAGGCAGAGATCGGTTGCATCGACAACAAGGATGGCACTTGTACAGTCACGTATCTTCCTACACTGCCTGGAGATTACAACATTCTGGTGCGCTATAATGACAAGCACATAGCCGGCAGCCCTTTCACTGCCAGGATCACAGGTGAGGACCTCGGCTGCATGTGTAGTAATGTACCGCTTTTGTTCATTTTGATTTGGAATAATTCAAATGATTTGTGTAATGAGAGAAATGGCTTGCTCACCTCTGATGTAATGGCTGTTTGGTCTTGTTTGCAGAGGACACCAAGAGGAGGTCTCAGGTGAAGCTGGGCTCAGCTGCTGACTTTGCACTGGACATCACTGAAACGGACCTCAGTCAGCTCACAGCAAGCATCAAAGCTCCCTCTGGCCGTGATGAGCCTTGTCTACTCAAGAGGCAGCCTAACAACCACATTGGTATGAGGAGCTCATTAAATGGATGATTTTTAGAATGAAAAATTGGTTGCTGTTTATTTGTAACCTGCTTCACAATATAGCTAGATTAAGGCTTTCAGTCAATGGTCTTTTTCTAAGCAAGTGATAAATTGATATGAATTTGATGACTTGACTCGATGAAATAAAAATTATGATCAGACTTTTTTTTTTCCTAGCTGTAATCGCGTTGTTGAGAAGAGGTTGCAACAATGTAAAGCAGTCATGCGACTTAACCCTAAGTGGAAGTAACACAGCTGTAATACCATGAAAAAGCGCTTTTTTTTTTTTTTTTAAATAAAATAAAATCTAGAACAGGAAAGGGCTGTTGTGCGATTGACAGGACAAATGGATTTAAGAAATCTGCACACTTTTTAGGCTGCTGAAAGCTAAAGAAAAATGGAGGTAGTGCAAATGATCATACCTTTATGAAAAGGTTTATTAACTTCCATTTTTAATAAAAGGAATATTTTCGCTAACAGGCTATTGTATTTTTATGCCAACATTTACAAGTGTTGGTATATAATTGTTGGTTAATAAGTGAAACAAAGGGTTTTTAACTGAACGAAAGGAGTAAATTAAGAATAAGAAAATGTAGGCTTTTTGGGGATTAAAATGAATTTTTTTCTTTCTCGAAAGTATCATGGGGAAAATGAAATTTACATGCCTATCATTCACATTTATGTTGGTACTAGAATGCTGCAAAAAATTCAGACCGCTCCCATACGTTTCCTGTGCCGTGCTGCTGTAATATAACTCAGTTGGCTCAATTCTTCAGATTAGAATCAAATATCAGCGTATTTGATGCTTCCGCCAATTATTGACACCTTAAAATAACTTTTCAAGCCATTTTTGTCTTGACCACCTGTGTGTACCACACCTACCTACCCCACCCCCTGTCAAGGTATGACTGCTTATGTTGCTCTTCTATTTATCCCCCCCCCAGGTATTTCTTTCATTCCCCGGGAGGTCGGGGAGCACTTGGTCAGCATTAAGAAGAACGGGCACCATGTTGCCAACAGCCCCATTTCCATCATGGTGGTGCAATCTGAGATCGGAGATGCCAGCAGGGTGAAGGTGTTCGGCCCAGGCCTGGTAGAAGGACGCACCTTCCAGATAGCTGACTTTATTGTGGACACGAGAGATGCTGGTGAGAAATCAAGAAGTTCTCAATCTTTTTTTATTTATTTTGAGGTGGTTTACAGAAAGCACACAAGCACGTGTACATGGAGATGCAATGTGAAATGTGATTTTTTTTTTCAAGAAGTTTGTTGGCATGAACAGTCAGTCCTTTATAATGGATGCTTTGACCTAGAAGTCTGTTTTAAAAGGAAGCTGCTGAACTGTTGTGTCCCTGATTGGGAATTCAGGCTGTCGGCCAGCTGTAGATATGAATAAAGTAGTCCTGATGGGAATAGTTTACAGCAGACATTTCCCTGTTAACTTGATGTTGCCATGTAATTATGGTCTATTTAGTCTAATTTGCATCATCTCTGGGGTGAACTGTGTAAGTGCTAAATGAAGTACATTTTCTGCCAGAATGTCTGCCTGTCTTAAATTTAATTTACTGCTGTATTTATGCTCCCAGTGTGCTTAATTGGGCGGGACGTGATCCAGCTAAAGTGTCAAGTGCCTCTTGGGGAAATTTTCTAAAGATCAAGTCAAACATAATTGGTCAAATTTATATTGTGACTCACAATTTCTAGTTGTAGTTAATGTAGTAATAAACTGGCCTGAGTTTATGCATTTCTGCATGTTTAATTGTGAATGTTGAGCTAATTTCTGTCTTGGCTTTTGACTCGTGCTCATCTCTGCACCAAGGTTATGGAGGACTAGCTCTGTCCATTGAAGGCCCAAGTAAGGTGGATATTCAGACAGAGGACCTGGATGATGGCACCTGTAGCGTTGCCTACTGTCCTACAGAGCCTGGTACCTATGTAGTGTCCATTAGGTTTGCAGAAGAGCATGTTCCTGGTAAGTTAAATGCATCAATGAAGTGTACGTTAACTTATTCAGCCCTCTCACACCTTGAATACACTTGCAGCAAAGGGACAGGTGATGTGATATTCCTTTCTATTTGTGTAAATGGATTGGAGGAATATAATTAATCCAAAGGAGCAGCCTCCTTAACCTGCTCAGTTCCTCTTGGGCTGTCTGATTCTGGTTTCTTTAGCATGTGTTGAAACTCCACTTTCAAAAGATCTCAGCTCAGATTACAGGAAAATGGAATCGGGTGTTATAGGTGCTGCTTCAGTTTCACTTTTCAGATAATAGCTTGGCCTGGCGTGTATAAAGATGCACTTTTGGCACATACTGTAAGTAAAATTGTGCCTCGGGTATTAAGGAATGCTCCATCATGCGATCAAGTTTTGACGTTCATATTGGCCACATTTAAATCAGAAATAAGAATTTAATTATACCCTGACTCTACAAGAGCAATTATATCAAGTACTATCGCATCTTGACATGGTAGACATGTCCTCTGCCCTTGCATGCAATTGAGTCCTTGACCTTTTTGCCCTTTAACACGACCCCATAGTTAATACACCAAGCATGGCTCTTACTGTAAGGTTATACACAGATTAATTGTTTGCGTTCTGCTGATGTGCAACACCGCAGTGCTTTGTGAAGGGTATGACCGGCTCACTTTGGCATTCTCAACTTTCTCTCTTCTGTCCACAGGGAGTCCATTCAGTGTGAAGGTAACAGGAGAAGGACGAGTCCGTGAGAGTATCAGCCGTCGTCAGAGAGCTGCTTCTGTTGCCACAGTTGGAAGCGTTTGTGATCTTAACCTGAGGATCCCAGGTGAGCAAATGGGTCCTCTTGGTGCCATTTTGTTAAATCATGATTTTATTCAAACGCATCTGGGATGTTAATGGGAAATGGCAATGAGTTGGTGGTGTGATGTGGCCTGATGCAGCACAGTGTTACTTTTTGCTATTTGGAAGTGGATTATATTCCTGTAACAAGTTCTTAAGTGTTAAGTTACAGTGGCACAAGAGAAATTAGTCAGTAGGGATTTTGATTCATTAGTGAACAACAGGTTCATAAGATCTTGTTCTGAAGTTCCTGTGGTGTAAAACATCCTTTCAGAAAACTTGGCCAATAGCAACTCTTGTACATGCTTTTTTTTTTTTTTAAAGTGAATTTATTCACCTTGTATGGCTGACACTATGCAATCTATGGCTCTGTAAATGAACAATATAGAGGTTCTTATGAGTGTTTAATATGAACCTGCGGCTGGATTTTCAGTTCCTGCAATAGAAGTCATCAGAACTTTCTGACCGATCAGCATTGCTGTGGTGTAATCCACTTTAGTTTGTTCATATTCCAGATGTAGTCTAAGGTTTGAAACTTTCCTTCAAGATCATCCTTCTTAAATCAGTGACTTGACGACAAAACCTTTTTTTTTGTTTGTTTAAAAGTGCAAGCTTTATACAGGGTGACATTGAGTTATGGCTGTTAATGTTACCACCCAGTCTTTCATGCATATTAAGTGGCTGGAGAGATCAAGTGGAAGATGTCTGCCACCTAGGGTTGGTTTGTCTTTATTTAAAAAAAAAAAAGCCTTTCAGACTTATGAAACTGTTTGACCCAAGCATGAATCCGAGGGCCTGGACTAACTGACTCCCAGAACAGATTGTTATATACACACCCATAAGGAGTGAGGGATCAGTGTTATAAATACACAAGTTGCATGAGGGAAGATGTTCTGCTTATTCTTGAGCAAGAGGTGGAATTTTTAGGTCTCCACTTGGACAGAGTTCTTTCATAATGTGATAAATGAGTTTTACTACCAAACTTCAAGATGAAGAAAATATTTACAAAAATGACAAAATGCAGACGTTGATATTGGTGTTCAAGTTGCATTAGGATTCCTGTAAGCACTCTTGAGGAGAAATTCCTGGATAAAAAGGGGCTAAATGGATGTATTAATGTCCATTGTATTTCCTGGATTCAGATGGATGTTGGTCTAGTCTCTGGAGGGTTTCCTCCCTTGAGCGCCAAGCTTCTTTCAAAAGTTAATAAGACACAAATTGTCGTGTTGGAGAAGCCAGAAAAGTGTGAACTCCTCCATCCTGAAGACTTTCCCATGCTGAAATACTTGGCGACAACTTTACCTCTGACGGTTACTTGTGACTCCTTCCAGAAAATACGACAAACTCCATCTTTAATAATCTGGACACTCTTAAATCTGTTTGTGGCATGTTCACCATACATTAGAAGGGGTGCGTTAATGTAGATGGCACAACTAGCACTGTTTATAGAAAGTTGCACGAACACCTGATTTAATTGGAATTGAGAATTCAACAGATGTGAGAAAATAAATTGGCCACCCTATTTAGTACAAATTTAGATTGTTATATTGATTTGTACATTTGTCGGTACAAAAACAATGGATTTCCAAGTAGTTTTCCAGCACAAAATTAAATTGGGAAATTTTTGCAGGTCTGTAAATAAAGCAGCATATTGCATAAGAGCTCACGTTTCAAAGAACATGATGGCTGCTGGGTTTTGCTGCAAAAATAAGGGTGTTCTTTTCGGGGGGGGTTGGCTGTTTAGTGATACCAAGGCAAGAAATGGTTTTCCAGACAATAACTATAAATGGCTAAAAATTGGTCATTCGGTATGGCTTTTTTCTTTAAAGACAAATTGTTTTGGTAGAAGAGGAATAAAACTGGTAATTGCTCTGCTTTGGTTAACATGACATCACTACACCGAGTGTTTTTACTACTCAGGAATGCATGTTAACAAGACCTTGCTTTTGAGCGTTTGAGCTCAATTGCGCGCCCTCCCCCCGGAACCTTCCGTCATGATGACAAAGCCCTCCAAAAAGATTCTAATAAACAAAGGGAGGTTTTATTCATTCGCTTGCTCATATCTTGCCAAATGGGAATTGTATAGTGTAAGTGAATCCATATGCAACATGACTCGTGTGTAATATTAAAGAATGAGGACACTGGATCTGTGCTGTAATTTAACAGGATTGCGCTAGAGACCAGTGCAGCTGTTGTGTGGATCGGACACGTCAGATGGTCTGGGACGTGTGCATGGAGTTTGATGCATTCTGACTCGGGCCATATGTGAGCCATGTTTAAAGAATTAATCTTGGAGGATGAGGTTGTAATGTAATGGAGGGTTAGCTCTGAGTAATGGGTACTGTAATGGAACTGAGGCCACACAGACTTTTTGCTCCCTTTTGACCAAGCTCGCGTCCTAGCTGGGCGTGAGGGTGGTGACGCACTTCGCTTGCCAACTGCTACACACTTGTGCCACAGCTAAAACCTGGAACCAGTCTGCATATACAACCTGTGTACCAAGCAATCTGTACAGGAGAATACTATTTATTGCAGATTTTCACGTACACTGGATTTAAATGATTAAAACAGCACTTGTTAAATCGTGTTGCTTTTTAGATTATGAAATGAGCAGTGCCTTAAGTGTGACTCATTTTAAATAGGTTTAAAGTTGGGCTGATCACTTGACTACAATAAGTCGATAAGGTAAAGCTTGAGGACTTGCAGGACTTGAGGCCAGGGCCCTTTGTGCTTTCTCTGTGACAAGGTGCATGTTTTTATTCCCCCTTTATTGTTCGTTTCAAGAAAAAGCAGAGACTAATGAGGGCATGATTTGTTTCTAGCTGTTGTATCACACGTGATAACAGGAACCTTTTTAATTCATTAACTTTTTTCTTTGCATGTTTCTAGACCATTTTAACTCAACTGTTGGCTTTCATCCATGTTGTACGTCTTGAGGCACATTACTCATTAACTTAAGTGGAACTAATGCAAAAGGTCTGTGCTTGAGTGAGTGTGGAATGCAAGTCTGGAGCCATAGACAAGTTTTAAAAGTGAATACCTGTATGGGTTTTTTATTTCTTCAGAAAATAGTCTCTGTGGTATTTTTCATCTCTCACCCTTGACGTTTCCTTGCTGTCGTCTTTGCTATCCTCTTACCTTTCCTCACTTGTTTCCTTTCTCTTTCTCTGCTTGTCTTTTTTGTCTCTTCAGTGACGTGGTTTCTCCTGGCTCTGGCCCGGGAACTCCTTTCTCGTGGAGTGTATCGTTCTCACTGTTCTCTGTGGCTTGGGGGGAAACGCTCATACACTCCACGGTGCTTGAGCGTCAGGAGCATCACTGTGCACACAGTGAGGCTCAACAGGATGAGCACAGCATCCCTGTCGAGGCCCTTTGGGCTGGAGGGTGCGTTGTAAGCGCTGGGCATGCAGGACAAAGAGGTTGGCAGAAAGCGCTTGCTATTGTTTGCAGCATGAGTGTCACCATGCATGTAAAATAGCACATGGCTAGTTCACATGTTGAATAACCATGTACTATTGGCCTCCTTTGGAATGTTGTGCCATGTTGCTTGCAAAATCCATCCTGCAAAGCCAGTGAGAATTTGAGAATCTTTCTAAAAGTATCGACATCAAAGCTGCTTAGTTAAATGCTGCTCTTGAATGATGCTTCACTTCTACTTGGAGGTGGAGTTCCTGAGTTATCCTTCATCACCACTTAATCTTTCCACCTCTCTCTTATGCTGTCCAGGGATCGATGCCCATGACCTCTCCGCTCAAGTCACCAGCCCTTCAGGCAGTACTGAACCTGCAGAGATTGTCGCAGTGGGAAACCACACCTACTGCGTGCGCTTTGTTCCACATGAGATGGGTGTGCATACAGTGAGCGTGAAATACCGTGGGCAGCATGTGCCAAGCAGCCCCTTCCAGTTTACTGTGGGGCCTCTGGGAGAAGGAGGGGCCCAGAAAGTGCAGGCAGGAGGCCCTGGGCTGGAGAGGGCAGAGATTGGTGTACCAGGTACAGGAATTGAATACAAATCTATCTTAAACTTAGTTAAGGCTGTGAATGGCTTAATTGGTCTTGTGGGAACCTGGGTACACAACCTCTGTGCTTTGCTAGCTAGTTAATGGATGGTAAGTAAATGGTTAAATTCTTCAGTATTGGGGGGTATTTAACTTGGAATATACTGTTCTATATGAAGATGTACTTGGTGTATTTCTAGTTGACTTAAGATTTGATATGCATTTTGTGCACCATGTTATAGCGGAGTTCAGTATCTGGACACGTGAGGCAGGTGCTGGAGGCCTGTCCATCGCTGTGGAGGGCCCCAGCCGTGCAGAAATCTCCTTCGAGGACAGGAAGGATGGCTCATGCGGCGTTTCTTATGTGGCTCAGGAACCTGGTGTGTATAATTGCACTGTGATTGTGATACGGAGTTAACGGAGACGCTTTTCTAATGGCTCTGTGTTTTGCAGGTGATTACGAGGTGTCTGTCAAGTTCAACGACCAGCACATCCCTGAAAGCCCCTACCTGGTGCCTGTGTGCGCGCCCCCACACGATGCCAGACGCCTCACTGTTACCAGTCTTCAGGTGAGACATGAGGGAACATCACCACACTGGGGCATGTCCGCAGCTATCAAAGAACGAATCTCAGCTGTAGGCAGTTGTATCTTGTCACGTAGAGGATTTGGCATTCTGACAGAACAGACAAAACTGACTAAATCCAGGATTTCGTACATGGGATTATGCTGTGAATCATTATCGTGGAATTACTTGTGGTTTGTTGCTTTCAGAAAAAGTAGTGGGAACAGTATGGAGTCATTAACTCAAAGCAAGCTGGTCTGTGCTGATCCAAGTTTTAGAAAACCTTTTGACAATGCAGGTTTACAACTTTGAAATTTGTTTGGCAGGAAGTAGAAAAAGTGGAGTCTGTCTGAATGCTTGCTGAAATTAACATGATTCAACAGCTGACCAGTTGGATTTTAAATATTTTAAGACTTGTAATTGAGAATATTGTAAATGAAATGATCAAGCTATAGAATCTATTGTAATCTTTAAGTCGGTAAAAGTCATTTGACATTGCACTATGAAACAAACGCGATATAAAAATCAAGTAAAGTCTATTCGCACACACTGTAAAAATGCATCCTAAGCACTGCTTGAATTAAACAGCCCCAGAATTTCCAAGCCCTGTTAATCAATTAAATATTGAAGAGCCTCAACTTTAAATGTCTCTAAATGACTACCTTCAGCTGTTTCTAGGCAGATGATTCCGAAGTCTAATGACTGGGAGAGAATAAAAATAAACCTCCTTAGTAGCCTTGTATTGTTTGAACTTAATTATGACTTGAATGGATACTAACGCCAGTATCATAAGGACATGAATAACTGTTTACATCAATATCAAGAAGTCCATGAGATCTTGTATATTAAAATTCATTTTTTTAAATATATATTTGGTATGTTGACTTGCTCTCATGGGTTCCGGACTTTTTGGCGACATTTTTTTTTTCTACACAGTGTTTTTGAATGCAAGCTAGTGGTGGGTTTTTTATTTATTGAAACAGCCGCTCCCTAAAGCTTAAGCCATGATTGTGCCTGAAGGCAGATAAATTCAGGGTGTCACTCATCTTTACAGTGAAGTAAAAGCTTGTATGTACTGTATATCCCTGATTTCGTGACTGTTTAGTTGGGAGGTGATGCTTCTTTGAGTAGCTGCTGGACATGACGAAACTTGTGTGGGACTTGGTGTTTCACTTGTGTTTCATTTAAAGGCTTTTAACAGACACCCAACTGCAAAACTCACAAGACCTTGTTAAAAGCAGTGAGGGAGGTGCACCACATGCTTTTAGCAACTTGTCACTTTTGGTTTTCGGTAATGTAAGAAATCTTGTTCATCTGTTTCCTGAAATTGCATTGTTAGAATGCGGAACCTCTTTCTCCTGAACTTTAGCTGGTCTGTTGTGAGATCAGGTAATGGTATTGGTCTTTTAAAAGAATTTGAGGTCATGTGATGGTATAGAGGTGGTGTAGATATAGTTTCCAAAATGTAATGTGTTATAGTAATAATTGGGGAAGAATTTGCCAGAAAAGAGTTTGTACAATATTGCACTTGTGCTAAATGTATGTGGCAGCCAGGTTTTCCATATTCTTACTCGGATTCGCTGGTTTCGGATATGGTGTAATTCATTCTGTTCTTTGGGCTTCCAAAAAAAGGTAGTGATGTAAAATATCCGACACAATTGTTTGGTGGCCTGAGAAAACCCAACTGCAACTACTGAATTGTAAGGTTTCTCTCTTGCAGGCAAGTTTTAGCATTTTTCAGTTTTATTGAAATGCAGTCTTGTGTTTAACACAGTACTTATGGGAAAAAAAAATCAACTATTATCAAATTGTAAAGAATTGCGTGTTTTACGATGAGAAATGAGTTATATTTTGTCACCAGAAATCTTTTCTGACAACATTTAAGCATAAGCCTCGTTACGGTCTCCCATCATGACTGTCGGATCACATGGACATTGCTAAGGAAATGATGACTGAATAATTCCAACAGTTTTCTGTTGGCTAAATGTCCATTTTGGTGGATTTGTATGGTGTTCTTGAAGTCAAAATCTTCCAGAATTTGTCACTACTGAGAGCTGATGGGTTTTCTCAGAGCACTACCTGCAAAGATTTGGAGATGCGTATTCTTAGGAAAGATGTACATTTGTGCTAGATTCACAGCTCCAGCAACTCAAGAAGCAAACGCCAGACAGCAAGCACGTCTTGGCTGGTCATGTTTTTTTAACAAGTGTAAAATTGTACAAGTTCCAGTTTTTATGGAGTGTTCAGAATTGTCCAGCCCATAGTGCAGTGCCTGACTGGTATGGAAGGGTGTGATCAAGTCTCTACTGTTTGCTGCTTCAGGAGTCGGGCCTCAAGGTAAACCAGCCAGCTTCGTTTGCTGTGCGTCTGAACGGTGCTCAAGGCACCATCGATGCCAAAGTGCATAGTCCCTCTGGAGCTATCGAGGACTGTGTGGTTTCTGAAGTGGACCAAGGTAAGACTCAAATGGAAGCCAGTAGACAAAATGTGAAGAAATCGTCAGAAAAATTGACGTGTGCTGTGGTTTTTTTTTTTTTTTATAAAAATAAAAAATTACAGCATGAAATTACAGTATAAAGAGCTAAAATCATCCAAGTAAAACGTTTAACAAAAATGTTTTTATTGTTGAAGAGCCAGAGACCTGGTGGCCTTTTCCATTTCTCTTACTTGCTGGCACACATTTTCTTTAGTTAGCTCATCTTGTCAGCAGTTCATATTGCCTTAACTGTTTTTTTTATTGGTCCTTCTCCAGACAAGTACGCTATTCGTTTTATCCCGCGAGAGAACGGTGTCCACACTATTGATGTGAAGTTTAATGGCACGCATATCCCAGGCAGCCCGTTCCAGGTGAGAGTTGGGGAGCCAGGACAGGGCGGAGATGCCGGGCTGGTTACTGCTTATGGTGCTGGACTTGAGAAAGGAACTACAGGTAGCAATTCATGAACACATTTTCTGGATCTCTATTTGCTTGGGGTTTTATATTCCATTCATGCCAGCTTGTGCTGTGTGTTTTTGCTGATGGATGGTTAACTTTACTTACCCAAGGCTTGATTCCAGCTGCTAAAGAGAATTAAAATAAATGTTTTGGAGACATTTTCTCTGAAATTTATTCCAATTTACTGTAACTTTCAGATCAAGTCTGTAAGATTCTCCAAGTAACACATGGGGGTAAAGTTGGACTGTGTGCTAGAATTTCTGCATCGTGCTGTGATCAAGTAAACTTGTTGAACATCTTGTGCAACTTTTACAGCTTGCCTTGAAAGACTGGGTTTTTTTTTTTTTAATATATGGAGGGAAAATTTGTCTTGGCAGTATTTTATCCCTTATAAAGGATTTGGAATTGGTTATGATTTCTGTCTATTTCTTCAACCCCAAATCCTTCCTCACCTGTAGACATGACCACCATTAGCACGCTAGGTAAGGAAAGCTTGTAAAAATCTAAACCTGGACACGATCTATTTTGGGCCGTTCCTTTATCCCCCTCTGGTCAACAGTCTTTGATTTTAGACATTTGTTCTTCACCTCTGACTTAAACAAGTTGCTTAACTTGTGTTCCACCCAAAGCAAAAATGTATTTCTTTATAACTGCTTAGCTGTACATGTCACAGAAGTGTCCATCTGTAACTCTTGGCTGTTTGTATTCAGGGTTTGTTGTAATTGTTGACACCCCTGAAGTGTCTAAAAGGAGAACAGTGATTCCCTTGTGGAGCTCGATGATTACACTGAGCACAGCAGTGGCAAAGACACTGGCTTTATCAGCTCGGCCCAGTTGTGCCTTCATTGTCTTATTCTATAGCAATAGTGTCAGAGGTTCTCTTAGGATTTATTAATCCCTCTACACTTATGGTCTTGCTGTTTTATCATGTTTATGTAGATCTGGCTCAGTAAACGGTGTACTTGTAAGTTTTCATGCCTTCCGTTATTTCCTGGCATTATTGTGCTGAATGAATTGTCACCTTGTACTTTTATCCAGGCAGCCAATCAGAGTTCATAATCAACACCAGCAAAGCAGGACCAGGCTCCCTGGCAGTGACTGTTGAAGGACCTTCAAAAGTGAAGCTCGAGTGCTTGGAATGTCCCGAGGGCTTTAGAGTGCACTACACGCCAATGGCTCCTGGAAATTACCTGATCAGCATCAAATATGGTGGCCCTAATCACATCCCAGGCAGTCCTTTCAAAGCCAAAGTCACAGGTATGGTATAAGACTTGAGATTGGACATGTGTACATCTGTACCACCAATTTTGTTTTTTACAATATTGACAGATGCAGTAAAAGCATCTTTCTGTAAGCATACAAAGATCTCCTTTTATTACTAATGTACTATTTTATACGGGGTGGTGAATACTGGTTTACTTCTGTCTGTCCATCCAAAACACCCTTTTTCTTAGCAGCCACAAATCGTAGCTGCTTGGGGTTTTATACTGTGTACCATTTTCAGGTCTGTCGCACATCGACTTCTTGTTTACTGAATGAATGTGTTCACGAAACATGGGGTGGATTTATGAAGTTTTCATAACCCTTCTCAGCAACTACAAATCACAACTGCTTGATATTTGGTACTGAGCTTCAGCTTGGGGGTTCTATACTATGCATCATGTTTTCAGGTCTGTCGCACATCGACTTCCTGTTTACTGACCATGTATTTACGAAATGTATAGGGTGGATTTTGATGCCATTTCAAGAAGCAAAATGCTATTTCAAAATGAGCTTACCAGGATGCTACCAGGTTAATTATTTGTGAAGTCAACATTCATAAGTGTCCTATTCCTTTGATTGCTTGCATTCTGATAAGTGAGAGCAGGGGGATATGCAAGTCAGCAGTAGCTCACAGTTGATCTTGTTGGTAATGATTTTGACTCCTGACTGGTTCTGTGATCAGTTAGCACACTTGGGATCATAATGTACTGCTCCGTGTTTGAGCCTTAAAATACACAGCAAATTTTACTAGGGAGTTATCCAATGCCATTTCAAACATGCATGTGAGTTCATATTTGTCAAACGCATACATCACGTTTCTCCCTCAGGCTCCCGGCTTGTGAACGTGACCAACGCCAGTGAGACCTCCACACTGATGGTGGATTCCCCGGTCAGGGCGATCAGTGCCAACTCTTCAAATGCCATGCCAAGAACTGTCTCAGATGCCAGCAAAGTGACCAGTCGGGGCCCAGGTCTCAGCAAGGCCTATGTGGGCCAGAAAGCCAGCTTCTCTGTGGACTGCAGCAAAGCAGGTGAGCAACAAAGAGCTGTCCTCGTGACTGTCCAATAGTGTTTACTGTAAAGGCATGTTGAATAATTGATGCAAAATATTCTGCACTTTGTGGCAGTACTCAATACTATGGATTGTGTTGAACCAGTAAGCTGTTTTGCCCCCACCCCCTCACCTGAAGGCTAGTGATTTATCAATCTGCACACTATGCTGTACCTTTTTTCTGGTTATGAGTCAAGCTGCTTGCTTGCAGGTTTACATTCAGTTGTATTTCATGTCTTTTCTGGAAGTGTCCCCAACGCTCTAATTTGTGATTTTTAGGCTTTCTGGGCTGTTTTTTAAATCTGAGTGCTTTTTTGGGGTGGGGGTAGTAAGAATTTAACTATTAGGGAAGTGCACTGCTATTTATACTGTATCTTCAAAAATGTTTCAGTAGGGGTGTATCTTAAGGCAGAAAGGAATAGGAAAAATACCTCAATCTCAAGACCTGATTTGAAGAAGGCACTGGATGATGCCTGGTAGTTCAGATGATTTTATAAAGGGGAGGGAGGAGTTCTGAAAGTTAACATTGGTTCTACAAAGTGGAGAGATGAGAAGTCATTTTTTTTTGTATTGAACTACACGTTTAAAAATTCTCCTTTTGCTTTACCCTTAATGGTCTGTTTCACAAATTAGGTTTTGTGTGACATTTTGAAGTAGCGTTAAATCCTTGAAGTATTAAATGAGGTGCATGTTTGTGTCTTAGGCAAGAACATGCTTCTGGTAGGAGTTCTTGGACCTCAGACTCCATGCGAGGAGATCATGGTGAAACATGTGGGCAGCATGCAGTACAACGTCAGCTACATCCTGAAGGAGCGTGGAAACTATGTTCTGGCGGTGAAGTGGGGTGAGGAACACATCCCAGGCTCACCGTTTCAGATCACGGTGCCTTAAATCTAATGCAAGTAAACCATCATGGGAGCAATAGAAAATGGCCAAACCATCAAACACTTAATTATCGATGACAAACTTGCACTTGCTTTTGTATTTTGTACATGCGATGTGTGGACTGTTGTGCTTAAGTTGCAAATCCTGTGACTTTTTTTTTTGGTCTTTACCACTGAGTTTCTCAACAACTTCCAGGGGCACAAAACCAGATTTGCAAACGTAGACGTTGGATTCAGGTGTCAGTTTGAAGTCTGTTCCTTTGAAATCTTTACTACTGATGCTGTTTTGTCTGACTCCTGTATTTTTCCATTTGTCTTTTTTTTAAAAAATATTCTTGTACCTGCTGCGTTACCTGGACTACTGCGATTGTTTACATGTTCCGACTCAAACGAGGCTCTACAGTTTCTTGAGTTATCAATTGAACCACTTCAACAGACTTTCCATTCTCCTCTTGTCTTGTACCTCACTCGATTAGAGCATAGATGCAGCATTTGTATCCAAACTGTTCAGATTAGTCCAATATCTGGGGGAGATGTGAACATTCAAATGATCGGAAAGCACACGAATGTCTGTAGTCCATCTTTCCTTGTTGTTTTAGTCAATTTTTTTACCAAGCATTTAAACCATGTCCACTTCCCCTAGAACACGCAGTATTGTCTGGTTTTCATGGAGATTGGAGAGAATTCACCTCTGAACAGTGACAGATTTACAAAGATCTTTTCATGTATACTGGTATTTGTCAGTCTTATCTAGCTAGTTTTGATAAGGTAAGAGTGTTTCTTAATATTTTAAAAGCAAAAAGGGCTATGCTATTATTGTATTCATAGTCCAGGGTGCCTTAATGTGAAATGATGTACATTTTAAAAACTTAAACTGGAATAAAGATTGAAATAAAGGTGTAAAACTGATTATGCAGTGCTCTGATTTAATTGTGCAACTTTAAACACAGCTCTTGTATCCACAGCTGACCAGTAACTATTTCAAGCCCCATTGTTGGCCTGTGATTAATGTAGACTCTCGCCAGCTGCACACATGACCAGCTTGCGTTTTTTTTTTTTTTTAAATGTATAAATGAGGGAACCCTGACTTGTATTTCAACTGCATGCATGCAATCAAATCTTTACTGATTTTTAATAGTTTAGCTAAAAAAAAAAATTTGCTCTTCACTCGGCAGAAACCTGAGGCTGGAGGTGTGCGGTAAGCTTGCTCTACTGTGCAGGGCTAAATATAGAAGCCTTTGTCTGTCCTGCATCATGAGTTGGTTTCCCTGCAACACCCAGTTGGAGTTGTAATTTAAATTGCTTTGTGCAGCACAAACCTTTTATTCAAGCAGATCGGATCTCAATTACATGTAATGTGCTTCCTGGCTGAAGTGTTATTTTCTGATCCACTTTAATCAGGAGCAGTTTTTGCTTCCTCTCATTTTTGGGATTAAGGTTTCTTCCCCCCCAAGTTCATGCTTGGTTTTTGAAGCCAGAGTTGAATAGGATACGTGAAGTGGTGACCTTTTTGGAGAATGCCACTGCCATCATTTGGGTTAATATGAGAACTACATTTGCAAACAAATGAACTATTCATGACTTTTTTTTTCTTTTTGCTTTTGTCACTACTTCTCGAGCTATTTTATGCTTTGTGTGTGGGGAGGGAATGGATATGAATTTGCTGAGTCACTATTGCTGCACTCTGGGTCAGGATGTGAACCACCTTGTCTGTCTGCAGGGGGGGGGGGGGGGGGGGGGGGGGGGGGG
>JAODVO010000019.1:8634815-8646432 GCA_025400055.1 Notarius lentiginosus
ATTAATTATATCGTTATCTCGGGATAACAAGGTGAATTAAAAAAAGTATTACACAAGGGCCGCTCTCGGCTTCCGTACACAAGAAAGTATCTGGTGCACATTATGAACAGTTTTTAAAAAAATTTATTTATTAATTTATTTTAACCTACATTTTATGAGCAATAGAATTACTTTGGACTACTTTCGAGCCAGTAAAGGGACATGTGGGTTGTTTTTGTTTGTTGTTTTTATTTTTTAAAGGAGAGTTTTCTCATGTTCACGGTATACAGAGTGAATTATTTACAATTGTATTTAAAGTTGCATTTTCTCACACACCAGTCTGCATATTCCAAAAGGAACCTCTTGTCTTGTAAATACTCAAATGTCAAACAAATGCTCTAAACATTCAACAAAAATTGGGAAATAAAATACCCACAAAAATAATTTTTGATGGGTCCAGCCTTATCCTTCCTGACCTGGCCAAATACTTTTGCAATTGTTGGCTCCTTCGATCTTGAAAGATCGTGGTGATCTGCACCAGGGGTCATCCATCAGTTGTTGAGTTGCAGCGCCTAGTATGACTGTATAGGCTGATGCATGAGCCACACTGTCTGCTATAGTTGCTGCAGATGAAGTTGCTTAGTCGGGTGTCCGTTGATGCCGTCTGCAGTCTCCGCTGTTGTCGGAGCCTCCTCTCCCCCCACCAGGTCTCTCTCCTTTCCTCGGCTTCCCCAATGATGGCCTTGGTGGTGGACTGCCAGCCGGCGCGGTCTGAGGCCGCCCTCTCCAGGTCTGCGGGGTTGAAGCTGCCTGCCCTCAGGTTGTGCTTTCACACATCCTTGTAGTGTAGTGCAGGTCGTCCTGCGAGTCTGGAGCCTGTGGCCAGCTCACCATACAACACATCCTTTGGGATGTGGCAGTCATCCATGTGGCTGACGTGGCCTAGCCAGTGCAGGCGTCTCTGGGTCAGCATGGCAAGCATGCTGGGCATCCCTGCCTTGACCAGGACATCAGTGTTGGTGACACGGTCTTGCCAAGTGATGTCCAGAAGTCTTTTGAGACGGCACATGTGGAAGGCGTTCAGTCTGCATTCTTGGCGGGAGTAGAGGGTCCATGCTTCGCTTCCACGGTGGAGAGTGCTCAGCACGCAGGCCTGATACACTCATTTTGGTGTTGGTCATGAGCATGGTGTTGTCCCAGACTCTCTACGCAAGACGGGCCATTGCTGTTACTGCTTTGCCGAGCTGCACGCTCAGCACGGTGTTGAGAGAGAGGTTGCTGGAGATAGTGGAGCCCAGATAGGTGAACCTATCCACTACTTCGAGGGTGTGGTTGCCAATGGTGATGTGGGGAGCTCTGCTGATGTCCTAGCCCATGATGTTGGTCTTCTTCAGGCTTATAGTGAGCCCGAACTCGTTGCAGGTGTCTGCGAAGCGGGTGATTAGTCACTGTAGCACTTCCTCAGTGTGGGCAGCATAGTCTGCAAAGAGCATCTCTCTGATGAGGACCTTCCGCACCTTCGTCTTTGCTTGGAGGTGTGCCAGGTTGAAGAGGCCCCCGTCACTCCTGGTGTGGAGGAAGATGCCATCTTCAGAGTGTCAGAGGGCGTGACGCAACAACAGGGAGAACACGCCGAAGAGAGTCGGAGCAAGGACGCACCCCTGCTTGACACCACTCTTGATTGGGAAGGGGTCTGAGGATGATCTGTCATACTGAACAGTGCTGCTCAGTGCATGGTAAAGCTGAGCAGTGGGACTTAGCCATTTTTATTGATCTCCCAAAGGGATCAATAAAGTTTTATCTAATCCAAGTCATTTTTCAGCCTGATTCCCATGGTAAAACATTTATCCAGGCTCAGGTTTGGATAAAATTATTTACTGTATTTTTAGACTTTGATGATCATGGTATTAGTAGTATTATTCAGTCTAACATATCTATCACCTCTTTTCCACATTTTAGGATCTCTCTCTCTAGCCTGCTTTTCTCTGTCTCTCAAGAAAGACGGGCAAGTTTTTGTTTTGACAGCTAAGGCGCAAGCTACAACCCCTCCCCTGGAGTCTAACAAAGAGAGAGAGCCATTAACAGAAGAGCTGGTCCATGGGGGGTTGGGTTGCTTTGGGCACAGCTTTGGCCTAAGCTGTGACTGTGTCCTTGCAGGCCTTGGCAGGGGCGGGCGGGCAGATGGACAGAGAGAGAGAGAACATCAAAGTAATTAGAAAGTCTGGAAATGCTCTGAAAAGATGCAGAGTAAATGAAACAGGAGACAGATTTGTATTAGCACCACCACAGTTTACTAACACTGACATATAAAAGTACAGTAACAAGCAGTAGAATGTGGCTTTCGAAAACTATTTACAGAATGTACATTACATACATATACACATCACACTTCCAGGTGAATATCTGTAGCAGTTGCATATTCAAATGAAAGCTTCTGGTTGGAGATGCAGATCACATTGTGTGTAGGCAACAGGTCTTCTTGAAGAGACAAAAGAAAACAAAAACACATGTTAGAGGAAGCAATACAAATGAATGAGAATGAGCATGTCTGCACAATTAATGTCTATGTCTAAAAATAAGTATTAAGTCTGTGTGGTAGGCTCTCAGAGACGAGAGTCCTGACATCAGGCATAATACACAACAATGGCATGTTAATATGGTGAAAAAATATGACCTGCTCTGGCTGGATGCTGGTTACATGTTGCTCAGCCATGAGAAACAGACGGTTGGAGATCCAGATCAGGGACATTGTAAGCAGCAGGACATGTGGGAAAGGGGGGGAAACCATTAACAAGGGGCAGGTAGAGAGAACACCTGAGTCCTATAATCATACTCTCAAATAATATCAATACTTGCCTTGATTGGGTGAGGGGTGCACACTCCTCAGAAATGAGACGGTTGGAAATATAGATCAGAGTGAGTGCAGGCAGATACAGGGCAGGTTATTTTTCAGTGAGGCAGAAAGAAGATTTGCAGTTACAGGGTCTGGGACATGCAACAGAATGTCTGAAGGCAGATGCAGGGCAAGTTACTTTTCAGAGAGGCAGAGAGAAGATTCCCAGTTTATTGTCTTTGAATGTGAATGGTGATGGGGCTGGCCAAGACAATTCAGTTACATTTCACCGGGTCTGGGACATGCAACAGAATACCTGATGGCCGATTCCCTGCAGGCTATGGGAGCCAGTCGAGCTCTCCACCCTCTCCACCAAAAGATTTCCTGTTGACTCCATAGTCAAATAGAAGTTCCTCATTCACCAACAAAGTCCTGGTTGCGAGGAAGAGGATCATGTCCCTTTCCTCTCCATTAATTTTCACACTGAAGTACTTTGGCTTGATGTTGGCTTTCTTTTTGGAATGATTGATCAACCTGCCAATAGTCTGCATCCCAGGGTGGCAATCACAGGTGTCTGAGTGGGCATCAATGCACATCGACTCTCCTTTTTTATTTTTGAAAAAGAAGACATATCCAGTCTCCCTCTCAGTGGTGCTCCTGTGTATTTTCTGGCCCTCACTGAATGTGACAACAGTTCCATGGTAGTCACAGAGCACCTCACCAGCCTCAAATATGCGGGTCGTAATGATCCCTCTGCCCTTCCCTTCAAACTCAGTGATGTGAAGTCCTCTCCACTGCTGAGTTTGCACCAATTTCTGTATCTGTTTGTTGTCCATGATACAGTCCTCAGATCCAGATGATTTCCAGTTCTTAAGAACTTCATCGCTGATCTCGGCAGTCATCATCTTTCATCCCTGCTTTTTAACCGAAGCATCGACCCGCTCTTTTGTTGGCTTATGCTGACTGGTGCTGTCAAAATAAGTAACAAAAGTTTTGTTAGTCATAAATACAATAACTGAAATCTTTGAATCGTGCAATCATTTTTACTTGAAAGTAATGTTGAGTAAGGCCAGTAAATACTCACAGTGGGTATGTTCTACACGCATTTCAAACTGCTTCTTCCCCCAGTAATTGTACAGCTTCTGCTGAAAGTCTTGAGACACAGTCCTATGTTCTTTCACGTCTGGCCTTTTCCCACTCAGTGTAACAGGGTGAGTTTGCAGGAGGATTTCAAATGCTTGAAATAATTTGACCTTCTCATTGTCAGGGAGGAGCCTCATCAGACTTATCACTGGCTGTTTGATGGATGAAGAAGGGACAGCATAATGGTCACCATAGCTGGAGCTCTCCTCAGAAGACTCATGGCTGGTACCTTCCCCAGAAGGCTCAGCACTACATAAAATAATAAATTAATGAGATTGTTAGAAAAACATAAGACTTTCAGTGTGTCTAAATATAGATTATGGTGTGCTTGATTATGTTTGCATTGTGTTGGCAAATATAAAACATGCTCACCTTGACACTTTACCCATGTTGCTCCATAGCTCAGAGGCCTTCACAATCAAATCAACCTGCTTCATTCGGTAATGTTTCTCGGCTGTTGTGTCTGAATGGACCAGGTATTGGGAAAGCAATGACTTCTCTACATCTGTCAAGGTGATACCTGTCATCTCAAATACTCTCCGCACCATCTGGCTGTTCACTGACCGGAGGTTGTTTCTAAAATAAAAGTTTGTACAGTATGTTAGAAATTTATCGGGACATCTCATCTGAGACAGGGATGAATGGCACATGAGTAGACATATAATAGGGGAAATGATTCACTTACTTTGAGTGCAGCCGCAGCAGGTCATTTGATGGGTTGTAAATTTTCTTCCCTGTGGAGGAGACAAAGAACCTGTCTTTTGCATCCTCATCCTCCACATCCCTCTTGCTGGATGTGCCTGATGGATCTAAGGAGATGTGGACGCACCCATCTGTAGTATGTATCAAACCACTGTTGGCAGAGGAAAAAGGGAATTAAGATTCATTTCTGCTGTTGAACACATTCTGACAGGTTCTTGCAGGAAATGTGATCTCACTGATGAACTTACATGCTCCTCCTCCTCTGACAGGGCAAACACGACCACACGAGTTGATGAATTCTTGTGATGTTTTACCCCAATGATGAAATGCTGCCCTTCTGGTTTCCTGTTAACCCACTCAGTGACCTGTAAAAAATGAGGATACCCCATTGATTAGTAAATGTAATGGCTAAACAGTCAGGGGGAATTTATCAATAGAGCACAGTAACACTCACAGTCATGTTCTCCACAATGCATGGTCGTTGGAGGTGTTTCAGGATGACGACAGCCTCAAGATAATACACCACAAAGATGGACTCTGCATGCTCCAGTGGGTTAGAACAACTGTCAGACAGTTTATCCATAATTACCAAAAAGTCTTGCTTGGCAGCCTCCAGAACAGCCCAGCACTCATGTGGAGTTAATTGATCTTTTTCAATCAACATATCATGCCTATGAGAAAACGCATCAATTCTATTAACAAATCATATTACAGCAGGCCAGTTCTGTAGTTTAAATCCATTTACTTGGGTACAAACACTAACCTCTTTTGGGTGATCTCTTTGCTCACTAGCTTAGAGGTGGCTTTCTTCAGAGAATCAATGAAGTCCATAAAGTGCATGCACTCTGTATAGAGTGCCGCATCATCATCACTAAGGTTGGTTAGTGTCGTGTGGTAACACAGGAATCTGTCAGAGGAAGTAGAGGGATTATGTACATGTAATAACCATTTATATTCATTGTCTACACTGTTGACAAAAAAAAAAGCTACCAACCTTTTCAAGCTCTTGAGGTAATTCTGCCGAGTTTGTTTTTTTAATTTTGCATCAGAGAGGTGACATAGGTACTGTCGGAGCTTCTCTCGGTCATTGACAAATTGCAGGGATGGTGTCTCAGGGTCAACATAGTAGAGGTACCGAGAAACATTTTCAGCCTGGAAATGAAATAAACAATGTTAAATTACCTTCTAATCATGACCGTTGCTTCTTGCTTCATCTTTTATGAACTTTCTAATTAACGTTTCTAATAAACACAGTGAGTAATGATGGTCTTCACCTCTTGTTTGTAATGGACATAGTTGAGATCTAATTCTAGGTGTTTGGCGAAGTCCTTCAGCAGTGGATGGTCCAGAGAATGCTTCTTATAAAGGCCCATCTCAAGCATGTTGTGCTTGGCCTTGTTGGAATAATTCACATCTCTGTCACTGCAATGTGGGATAAAACTTGTTATAATAATGCATAGTTATGATTTAATGTGAGCCACACTGAAAAACACACACAAGTTGTGAAACTGAGACCCTCACCATTGAAACACCTCGCCACTGCTGTTAGATGCCAAGTCCCCGTCAAACTCTCCAGACGGCTCACCTTGGGGTCCAGTTACAGTTTCAGGTTGCCGATGCCCAGTGGCTGGTTCGACGTTGGGCAGAGAGGGTGGGATTCTAGTCACAACCAAATGATGACGCTCCAGCTCCTCAATCCATCTTTCAATAAGGAAAACAAGACATTTGAAAGTGGTTAATGAACTAAAGTGTGTGAAATCAAACTAATAAAAGGTGATTGTTTTCATACTCAAAACTATTTTTTATGCTTTTCATCACAAACACACACAGCAGCAGCACAGAGCTATCAACCAGAACAAAAGGAGAGCCATTAACCAAAACAAAAGCATTTGGCCCATTGGGGGAATGGGGAAATGTCAGCATTCTCCAAATTAGGTACATCATCCTTACAGCCCCATTATCACCGCCCTCAGTCAGCTGTAAATAGGTCGTTGATTATTCAATGTAAGGAATGGCATATATGGAATAACCCTAGATTAAACAAAAATTAATGTGGAAGCCACCAACCTTTGGATAGGATTGCCATCAGCCAGTATTTGAGTAAGGACCACATAGTCAAAAGTCCTGCCATCCTTCAGGAGATGGAAAACGTCATTCTTGGCCTTTTCAACTACCGTTTCAATGGCAGCTTCAGGGCTGTTTTTCATACACGATCTGCGCAGATGACAAGACAGTGTTTCTTGGGTCCTAAAACAGACTGGGCAAAGCAAATGGTGCCTGCGTACAGGTTTCCTGGAAAAAGAAAAGAAAGGCATTAAGTAAATGTAGTTAATATAGGAATAATAGGTTAATTCATGGGTAGGTTGATTAAAAAAAAGGTGCATGAAAGGTACAAACAAGAAAAACGCAAATGGTCTTATTCAAAAGCTAAGCATATACTCTGAACATCTCAAAAGCAAAACTAGCTACACCTTTTTACAATACAATATCCAAGCAAGTATGAATGTTCCTTACTTTGAATCCATATCTCAGCAATGAGTGAAGCTCTGGAAAATTGAAGACAAAGAAGGTCAAACTCTGAGCACAAGACTCAAAAGCAAGTAGCAATTAAAATTGCTTTTGTGGTAAAAGAATAAAGCTTTTTAGTTATAGCAGTAATGGAAATATCTTCTGCAGAATCTCCAGTAAAAGGCTCAAAGGCACGTAGCAATGACAGTGAAATCTGGCAGAGTATTCAGCAGTCTCCAGCAGAACTTCAGGGTAGAGTGGCCTAGATTCTGCCTCTGGTATTAATACTTATAGAAATTATAATGAGGGTGGGGCTACATACAGGTTAGGCCCTCTCATCAACCTGTGGTTTTCAACCAGGTTTGTTGAAAAGCAATGTTTCAAACCATACATGACAACATGCACTGGTCTCCAAAAACGGCAACACACATTGCCTCACTTCATGCATTCAAAATGACAACAATATGTATAGATGGATCATTAGACCCTTAAAACCAAAAACTCAAAAATTAACTCATCCGGGGATGGCTTAGCACTCTTGCTGACCTTCCCTACATATGAGAAAACTTACAGCCACAAAACAGCATTTTATTCATGCAAGACATAAGAAAAGCCTCACCAGAAATCTTCAGACACCTGCTGAACAAAAGCCTGCTCTTCTTTTATTCAGAGAAGCCTTACCTAGGAAACCAAACAAGACAAGAGGAATTTAAAAAAAAGTCAATAATGTTAACTCAAGCTCAAATGATGACCACATTGTGAAAAAGGTTGATCTTACACACACAAAAGGGTGAAATAAAGCTTATTATAGCTTAATTTATAAAACCCAGCTCAGAGAACTCCATGTTTACCCCCATAGCTCAGGCTTGGATAAGATGATTTATTGTATCCATAAGCCATATTAAAGGGTACCTTAAGGCCTACCTGAGAGAACATTCTTGTTCATATAGCCCTTCAGAGATCTGAAATTAAGACAGCTTTAATAATGGCTATATTCTGCTGGGTTGTGAGACCTTAAGACATGCTGCATGTCTGACCCAGGGCTGTGAAATAGAAATGACAAAATCTGAGGAAACAATTTTAGCAGGGGGGCCCCAGAAGCTGAACAGATTGTGTGTATATTGATAGATTTGAAGCATCTCCTGAAAGCAAATATTTTCTCAACCATGTCATTTAATTTGAACTGTTATGTTGAAATAATACAATATGAACTGATTTACCTTTTAACTGATAAGGGTTCACTTGAAGAATGAAAATATCAATAACATGCCTCATATTGTAAATTCACTTGTATTCTTGTGTAGATTCGTATCAATTCATTGGGTACCATAATGTCTTTTCCAAGAGAGAAATTCTAGACTGACTTAAATAATAGTCACTAATGTTCTTGTTTTTGAACTGATTCAATACCAAAATGTCTTTGTTCATGTTGAACAGACTCTAGTCAAAAACTATATACAACTATTTACAAGTCAATATTTATTTCCTTTTCTTTGTTAGCAGTTTCTTCAGCTTAGAAAGCCTACTCTTTTCTTTCTGACTTTCTATATGGCTTTTCCTTGCTCTTTTGGTCTCTCTTTCAAGCACCTCTTTAGCTTTCATTTTGGATGGTAGCTTTGCTGCACTTAGGATAACTCCTTGCTCTTTTTGTTTTTCTTGTTTCTTCCTTCTTTTTGTTTTTCTTGTTTCTTCATCACTCTCACCGTCCTCCCTCTGAACGATGTCCCTCCGTGACACAGATATAACGCAAAATTCTCCTTTTCAAAACCGTTGATATTGAAAGCGTGTTTAAAGAGCACAATGGTAAAACTAAAAGAACACAAGATTCGCGCCGTGGTTTGTAAACATGACGCAAATGCCGTAAACCGGTCTGTCATTGTGGCAAAAGAAACCTCCCCCCCCCCAATTTTTACTGCAAAATTAGATGATTTACTAAAATGATATTTTTGGCGGCCAAATTCACAGAATTCCGTGGATTTTTCACAGCCCTAAAGAAGACGAGACGAGACGAACTCTGCCACACAAAGTCCCAGCCCTGCCAAAATTTACAGACACATCCCACTCCTTGAGACCTTTTGGAGGAGAGCAGGCACTGCCTGATCTGACATCAGCAGCATGAGCCCTGGCTACAGCCATTCTCATGCATGAGGATTTAAAAATTTATAATTTGGCCAGCAAAAGTCCTAGCTCCACTAAAATTTACAGGCACCTTCCTCTCCCTGAGTGGCACACTCAATAAGACAATAATAATATACTCGGTATTCACTGTTTTTATTGCACGATGCAGCTGAACTCGTGCTTTAGGGTTGACAGTATTTGATTGATACAGTGTAATCTAAGTTATATTATTAACCTTACTTTCACATTACAAGTTAAACAGATGTTATATGAAACTTTGTCTTGTCAACATTTTGGAAATTGTTTGTGTTCATTGAGATATTGTTTAAAATGTTACTTTTCAAAGGGGGTGTACACATTTACGCTGAGCACTGTAAAACCCGTGCTGCTTTTTTTAATCAGACAGTATTTGCATAAATCTACAACAGAACAGATTATACTTTTGTCATGTGGTATTTGTTAATAAATACACCATTCTTTATTTTGAAACAAGAGATTTACATGGATAACTCTTACCTCATGAATGGCTTCTGGCTATCTGAAGGTGTTGAAATGCAGAGCTGAGGACATGGACCAAATGCAGGAGCTCTTCGTAACAATACAACAGTTCAATAAATACAAATCTAAGAAGAGTTTAGTACAGTTGCCACATATACAGAGACAGACCCTGATGAACTTCTGATAGGTCTGTCTCATCCTCTAAGCTTCTAAGTGTTGCGGTGAAGAGTGGCGTTAAATAATCCTTGGCAAAACTAAATGTAGAGTCTCCACACAATGCAGTTTCAAATGCCTCTTTTAAAAAAACAAAAACAAAAATACATCTGTCCAAGTGGGTGTCTGCCAAAATGTGACCTGATAAAAGGTCATGTATAATGGCAGCATGGCAGAAACTCGAGGCTTGAGCTCACTGCCTCTGGTAGAAAGACCAGTGGCCTCATTAGTGGAACATGCTGATGAAGCCTTGTGTGCAAATCCATGCTCCATCCCTTCAAGTTTCAGCCAGATTTTTTTTTTTCTGGTGGAAGGAGGTGATTATTCAGGGCCTCCTGATCACACTATCCATGCAACATTGACTGTACTTTTACCATTGACCACTATCAGACACAATGGTCCACTCTACAGAGTTTGTGTTTCTGTGACCTTGTTCATTTAATTAGTTTGACTGTGTTCATTCTGCATGACCAGCCTAACACGAGCATGCTTACGAAAACACAAGAGCTTACTAAAGGAGAAAAGCTTCTCTGTTATTTGGTATATGGCCCATTCTGTCGCTGCGGGTACATTTCAAGTGTTGACTCTGTTAGTCACTGTCAACTCTGTTATCATTAAACTGGGCAATCCATTAACAGAATTGATGAGAGTTGACATCTCCTGGCATTTTGTGTCTGAGAAGCAGTTTTGTTAAAAGTCTTATTTATGGAAAATTATGTGGCTATTTTGGCAGACACCGTTTGCAAAAGTATCTGAATGAGACATCATTAGTCTTTTGTCTACTGACAATTGTTACATGGTATACCGTGTCTTAACTCTACATGCTAACCTCAAACTAGCTACCAAATGGCATGCATAAAAACAGAATTTTGTGGATTTTCAACATATTATTGTTTTCAAAAAATGAGTGAAAGATTCACTCCAATATCACAATAACAGCTTTGACAAATAATTAATCTACTGTTGGTGTATCCTCAACATTTTGTTCAAATGAATGAGAGAAGAAACATAATATACCTCGCTGCCTTTCTGAAGTTTCCCGCCAGATGAAGTGACATCTCTTGGTGCAGGTGTCATGCGTATTATTAAAAGTCTTTGCAGATTTTAGGCGGTTTTATAACAGAGTTAACAGGGTTGACAAGAACATTGGGACGGATAAAAAATTTATTTTCTCTTACTGAAATTTCACATAATACAGAAAATAGACTTTCTATGCAATTGATTTTATAACAGTTAATAGAATGAGCCCCCCAACAACAGATTGTTAGACTGAATCACTTCATGTTTATTCGAGTTGAATGTATGAATCAGGAGTCGAAGACAGCCAATAATGTGGGGAGAGGGGTGGGAGTCATTTAGTTAATATTTTATGGATAAATTGGGTCTAAAATGTAGCTCAAGCATTGCTATTGGTGAAAGTTTGTCATAATTTGCATTATTGTTCAAAACTGACAAAAGGTTTATCTCAGAGACGCGAAATGTAACCTGAATTCTAGAATGACTCATATACAGTACCAGTCAAAAGTTGGGAAACACCTTCAAATTTGATGTTTTTTCTTTATTTTAATTAACTAAAAGACACTTCGTGTCTTAAAGTAATGACTGACTGTTATTTCTCTTTAC
>JAODVO010000019.1:8752993-8763413 GCA_025400055.1 Notarius lentiginosus
ATACATGCGGAGGAGGGAAATATTTTTCAACACAAGAATATAAACTTCATGTCTTCGCACCACTGTGTAATGTTCTTTATATTATATGGACACATCCACACACAAAAAAAAAAAAACACAAGTTGGTCAAAAGAATTTTAATTTTGAACCGGTTCCCTATTTTGACAACACCCGTGTAGTCAGCAGGAAAACACTGGGAGTGACCTCATCGGAGTGAAATATCAGGAATTATGATACATCCAGGACACTTTTTTCTTTCCTTTTTTTCAATAAAATAAAAACATGTTCTATTCCCTTCTAGCTGGTTTCGTTCTTTTTGTTTGATAGCGTGCAATATTGTGAGCATATCACTTATCCTACGTGTACTATGTCACGCTACCCAATGGAGAATGAGCATTGAATATGATTTACGATATTGCATGGTTGTCAAGACCTGATGTCACACGTCGGAGCTGATGCAAATATTCAGTGAGCGTTTTCTGCTGCACATGCGTAGAAGCGTTTTTGTTTGCTGGTGGTAAACCGTCGTAGTGAATTGAAAATGCCATAAAATATGTATTACGCATAAAACTTCTGTGCCGGCGAATGACTGACAGTTTGTAAACAAACATGGCCACTAGGTTTGCTGCGCAAGTCCCCCCACTTTTTGTAAAATCTGTAATTGTTCCATCAAAGGTGTATATTATAATAATATTGGCTAGCTTTTTTTTCATGGTATATCAGATATATTCCGTTCAGCTACTCATCTTCGACTCATTCAGTATCATGTTAGCTGAATGGAATATATCTGATATACTACTCAAAGCCAGCCAATATTATTTAAATACGTCACTCAGATCCACGTTGTATTTTGTATGAAAAATACGAGTTTTTCAACACGAGGATATGAACTTCATATCTTCAAGCCAACCTGTGATTTTCTTATTATATAGACACATTCACAAACAAAAAGTACCCAAATTTATCAAAAACAAATTCGATTTCCTCGTGAGTGACGTATCAAGAAATTTGTCATGGTTTTGGTTCTCCATGCCCCGCATGTACTCGTATGAAAAAATGCAAGTCGCGTATTTCCCAGTAAAACACTCCTGTCTATGTAATATAGTATATTAGAAAATGTCACACTGTGACCATGTAGCGTTTTCTCCAGGTCTCCACACACATGTAGGGCAGTCTTTACGTATCGTCACCCAATCAGATCTGTCTTCTCTTACTTTCTTGTGTTCCTGATTATGCACATAAGAAGATTAACGCTGTTGCACACTGTGGTGCTGGTCTTCATTTAATGAAACACATACCGACTTGGCTTGGCCTCTGTGGCAAGAGCGTATGTTCTGGAGATTTGGTTGGCTCCAGTCCTGTCTTCTTGTGTGTGACAGGAAATTATGGTAGATCTGATTTTGCAAAGATGAAATAAAAGTGTGGATTTGGACTCGTGTGGATATTCACTGTGTTTGTAAGAGAAATTGTTGCTGTGGTGTTTTTGTTTTGTTTTAGCCATTGACGGCTAAAATATTTGAGTATCTAAATCAGATTTCTGAGTTCCCTAATGATGGGGGGGGGGAATGTTTGCCTTCACCACAGGTAAAGGGTGAAGTGATGGAAGATGTTTACACTTCAAGGAAAAAGCAGCACCAAACCATGATGCACTACTTTTCGGCACTCAATACGCTACAGTATAAGAAAAGGATTGCCCTCTTGGAGCCACTGCTGGGATACATGCAGGCACAGGTGCAGAATGCACACACTGGCACGCACACTCTTTTTCTCAGCAGTTTCAGTATTTATTTTATAATTTGTTTAAAAAATAATTTCCAAGAATACATTATGTAAAATTGAGGGCTCAAGCTGAGATACTTCTGTAAAACTGAACTAGATAAGAGTGTGACTAAAGTCACAATTTGCGCTAGCTTTTACAAACCGGGACGTCTGGTCACCGTATCTGTCAGGGATAGGTGGAGACGAATGTATGTGCAGAAAATATTTATTAAGAAAAGTGCAATCAGGCAAATAGTCCAAATCGGTAGGCATAAGTCAGAAATGGTAAACAAGCAGTAGGTCAGCCGAGGCACAAACAGAAAAATCGTAGGCACGGACAAAGGCAGAATCAAAGGGCTACGAATTTGGAAACCAGGAAATCAGAACAACGCATAGCTTGGTCATGTGTCTAAACAACTCGGTACTTCACAACCTGAGTTAGTCTTTGGCATCCTTGTATATGCGTGCTGATTGCACTTTAATCCAGTGCTGGTGTGAGTCATTAGTGGCGCGCACACATGAATCAGTTCACAGCGTGCACGAGAATCAGCCAACGCACATGGGTGTGTCTGTACCCTATAGATCCGGAATGGTAAGAGATAGAGAATGATGCTTAGTGAGGAAAAGTCTGCCTCCCTGAACAAAATTTTTTATTTTTTTTTTAAACCGATTGAAAAAAATCATGAAAATTGACAGTTATAAGTGATTGAAAAAAGATCATGTTTTTCATGGATCATTCTGGTTTGGTGATCCAGATCAGCACCAAAAGTCATAGCAACATAATTCAACCCAGAGGTGGTATTCTTGTGAAATTTGGTGATGATTGGTTGAAAACTGAGGGAGAAATGGCATCCTAAAAACATTACGAGAATAATAAGACGACGAATAAAGTAGAAAGATCCTGAGTGAGAGTAACAATTTGCGCCAGTGCTGCTAGCACAAATTAAATATACCTGTGCTAACACGTATGCTCAGTGTTATCATCTTAATACTTGCTATTACTTTAATGTAGTCATGCATTATATTTGCTCTGTGGGTGCACTTTTTTATGTAACTTTTGTAGTCATTTTCATATTCTAGTTATTTTAGTCAAGATTGTATTTTGTGTAATATAGCAAACATTAAGTTTTGGATTCGAGATTAGTCAATAATTTATTTCTATAGGTTAAAAAAAAAGTGGTAGGACTAGCGCTGGGAACATCAGTCAGACGCTGACCCTAGCACATGCTACACGTTTCCTAAACTATACCCGATATAGTGACTGTCATCCAGTTTAACACGCGTTTTCTAGTTCATTCTTATGAATTATATATAAACTCAGTTTATCTTTGGAAAGACAGCTATAAATCCTAACTAGAGTTCTGTTTGAATCTCCCATGTCTTTATCAGATCAGTTTCTTCAAGCTTGGATCAGAGAACCTCACACAGCAATGGGAAGACTTCCTCACAAACATTGGGACCAGTGTACAGAAGTAGGTCTTATCTGTTTGCTTTGCTCTTTTAATATCCTGTCCCTGATTAATCATCCTGTATTGGTTTATTCCTCGATGCAGATGATGTGAGAATTGTTTCCTCCCAGTAGGAGGACAGGAATTAAGAGAGCAGGACAGTTCGTTTTTGCATTCGAATGCAAGTGTGTCCAATTGTTAGGAGTTATAAACCTTATCGTTAATGTTGACATAAGCTTGTTCCTCCTTTACTGTTTAACCAGCATCATTCTGCAGCTTGAACACCGGTGATAAGTGGGTCTAGGAGTGTTTTAAAGCCTGAATGCATTAAAGTGCATGAATATAATGTGACATTTCTCAATGATATCATTGTTTTAATTTTATTTTCTTTATCTTGCTTACTAGACGGTTTACTGACAATTGTGCCAAAATCTGGAAACAAAACCCTTTTGGACAAAAGACTAAAAAAAAAAAAGTGCAACAAGTTGGCACTCACATGAAATCCTCTAGGGTTTTCTTCTAAAACATGGGTGCCATCTGATCTAGAACAAGTTGGCAGTAACATATGGGTGTGGTTTTGGAAACTAACTATTCACTCTTCCTTGTTTTCCAAAATCTATACTTTATAGGCAGTAACACAAAATGGGAAAATGGGTTGTAAAGGTGCCTTTTTTTCCCCCTTTTCCTTCTTTCCCTGGATAAATAGGTTATATTTTGTTGTACTTGTCATGTTTATTATATGTACCTTACATTTATATTGCTTCACTCACTCGTGAAATATGTTCACCACTCAAAAATAAACTTCACACTACCATGTAATATCCTCTATAAACACGCGCGCGCGCACTTTTTTTTTTTCAAATTGAGAAGATAAACTCCATATGTTTGCGCCACCGTGTAATATTCCTTATGTTATATAGACATGGCCAACCAAAAAAACCCACAAGTTAATCAAAAGAATTTTATTTTGAACTGGTTTGCCATTTTGACAACGCGCGTCTAATCAACGGGAGAACACTGGGAGTGACGTCATTGGAGTGAAATATCGGAAATTGTCACTTGGATCCACAATGTATTTCGTATGAAAAATGAGTTTTTCAACACGAGAAGATTAGCTTCATATCTTCAAGCCAACGTGTGAATTTTTTTTAATTATATAGACACATTCACAAACAAAGTGCCCAAGTTTATCAAAACAACTCAACGATTTCCTCACAAGTGACACAGAGATTTGTCATAGTTTTGGATCGCCACGTCCTGGATGCAGCTCGTGTGAAAAATACGAGTGGTGTGTGTGTGTAGATAGGTACTGCTTAAAAGCAGAGCTCCCGATGAGTGTAAAATGTATTAGCGAATAGTCCCATGTTGGCTTTTTTTTTTAAAGCAAATTAAAAATAGGCATTGGGTTAAAAACCCATCTATCTTGTGTAAATAAAGAGAATTTGTGTGTGTGTGTGCGTGCAGTTAAGTGTTTTTAAGATACATTGCCTTGCATTTGTGATCAGGTTCCCTGTGTTCATACAAGTGCATGGGAAGCCATGGCCTAATGGTTAGAGAAACAGCTTTCGGACATAAAGGTTGTCGGTTTGATTCCCTGGACCAGAATGGCTGAAGTGCCCTTGAGCAAGGCACCTCACCCCCAGGCTGCTCTGTGTATGTTGTACATCACTCTGGATAAATCAAAGACCCTTCCCACACCATGTGGCTCATAGGGCGGTGCCAATCTCCGTTTCCGTAACCCTCGGCCTCTCGCCTGTTACATAGCTAGGGTTACAGTGGGGGGGGGCTAGTCCTCTAGTAACCACAAGAGTTTGACTCCCCACTCGCATCTGTATTGCAGCGTGCCTTGCCAGACAGCAGTAGGTACCATTATTTTTTTTTTGATGGTCTTTAGTATGGATAAGCGCATCTGCTGAATGCCAGTAATGTATGGATGTCATACAGTTGCAGAAGCCATCAAAAATCAGGTCAATGCATCGACATATTCTCTTAAATATGGAGCTTCGCTTTTGCACAGGGAGCTCAGCAATTACTGTATATGCCTATATATGTATTATACAGTACATACTATAATTTACTTAATTCCACATGTATGAAATGTACTCGTATTAGCATTAATATTGTTTGTATGAGTTTTATAGGTTGTTATTGTCATTGTTAGTGTACGCAGGGAGATGGACAGTGAGGTGGACATAATGCAGCAGACCATCCAGGATCTGGAACAGGCCAGTGATCTGCTGTACATGCCTGACCCTGACCCTAATAAAATCCCAATTAACCGCAACCTGACCCGTAAAGCCGGATACCTCAACACTCGCAAGTACGAAAGTCTGAGTGCTGGTTTACGGTTCAGTAGCAGCACCTGTATTATAAGACGCTTGTCTGTGGTTGATTTTAATTTAATAGCCATGTCATTGTTTCTGCATGAGGGATATGCTTTGTACTTGAATTTTTTTTTTTATGTCCAGTAAAACAGGGCTGGTGTCGTCCACCTGGGAGCGGCAGTATTTCTTCACACAAGGAGGCAACCTCATGAGTCAGTGTCGAGGAGAAGTGGCAGGAGGGCTGGTCATGGACATCGACAACTGTTCCGTCATGGCAGTGGACTGTGAGGATCGGCGCTTCTGCTTCCAGATCTCTTCCTTCGATGGCAAGAAGTATGTTTCATAACATCAGTACCTGGATGATGTATTAGGTTTGGTTTATTTATTTATTTTTAATTTTTTTTTTTTGTCTCATCAGTGATGATGAAGGTAGGATTTCATTCATGTATTTCTATCGGAAAACTTGAAAGTGTTTTTTGTAGATCTTGAGTAAGATTTATTGTTCATGAAGGCTGTTTTAAACGTTGGCTTTGTTCCGGAGCTTGATTATTAATTGTTGAATTATTAATGGGTGTGGGGTTTTTTTGTTTGTTTTTTTTGAGCTTGAACAACCAGTATGGACTTGCTTTCTAACAAAAGCCTTGTTTTTTGTGCTTGCTCTAATAATAATAAATAACATCTGTAACATTGTGTAACTTTAATACATTTTTATTTATTAATTACTTCTATTATTGCATTAAACTAATTAATTTAAAATTAGTTTTTCTCACTGTTATCATTTATTTTCATCCTTCATTGTACAGCATTTCTATATTCAATTATGCAAGAGAGAAGAAATTCATTTTCATTATTTTTTAAAATGTTTTATTACTTGCATTAAATAGAATGCATTCAATATTGATAGAAATGCTGATTTTTTTTCCTCCCCACTGCAGGATTGCCATTTTACAAGCAGATAGCAGAAAGGATTGTGAAGAGGTAATAAATTGACAATATTTATTTACGATTGGTTGGTTTTCATTATATGAGAAGGGACAGTAACTCCAGAAATGTGTTGTATGGGTTTTTTTTGTTTGTTTTTCTTTCAGTGGATTGCAACAATAAATAACATCTCAAAGAGGATTTATCTTAGTGAGAAGCCTGAGGTAAATGTCTGCTTCAAATCAAACTCCTCGCTCTGTTTTATGTGGATTATTATATAATCACAATTTAGCATTCATGACACAAAGAAATAATGCCGAAATAATCCAGTGGCTATTGCTTAATTATGACGTAACTGAAATTTGCTGGCAGGAAACCGCTGCTAGAGTCAACCAGTCGGCTTTGGAGGCTGTAACACCGTCGCCTTCGTTCCAGCAGCGGCATGAGAGTTTCAGACCCAGCACGTCAGTATCTGTTTATTCTCGCACTCGAAGGCCTTCATTTTCCTTTGGGCCAGTCTGATTATTCCTATTCAAGATGTAACCGTAGTTTTTAATCCTGTTGGTTTATAGGCAGGGCCGACCCCGAGCAACCCGGACCGGCAGCCAGAGCTCAGCAGGCTCCGAGTCACCCGCTCTCTCCTCACTGTCACTGGACTCCCTGGTGGCTCCAGACACCCCCATCCAGTTTGATATAATTTCCCCAGTCAGTGAAGAAAGCACACCGCAGGCTAAAAGTGCTGCCCAGGGCAGGTCAGTGCCTCTAATTCTAATCTATACTCTACAAGAAAGGTGTCAATGGTGAGTCCTTGGACGTTTTTCTTTAAAGCAAATTGTACAAGTTTGTGATAAAATTACTACAAATGTCTCTTTTAAAGATGTATTATTGTTGCTTTTTGGTGTAGGGTAATGGTAGTAGCCTAAATCTTGAGGGAGATTATTACTACGACCTTTATCTTGTTTTGAAGGCCACAAAACATTTTTATTATGAGTAGTATTTTTATGTACAATGGAGTTTCAGAGAAAATGACCGTTAGAAAGATTGTCTATGAATATGCAAATCCTCTGAATTCTAAATATGCCTAGTTCTCCAGTATAAAAGCACAGGATATTTACATAATGAAACACAACTGGCTTTCACAATACACACAAGTGAGTTCCCTTTCAGTACATTTTATAAAGAAGAAGCCTTTTATTAGTCACATGTACACTCGGGCACAGTGAAATTCCTCCTCTGCATTTAACCCATCTGAAGCAGTGAACGTGCACTCAAGTGAGCAATGAGCGCGCGCACACCCAGAGCAGTGGGCAGCTGTGCTACAGCGCCCAGGGAGCAGTTGGGGATTAGGTGCCTTGCTCAAGGGAACTTCAGCCATGATATAGAGGGAGGGGAAAATGCTGTTCATTCACTCAACTCCCTTCGTGTTTTTCCTGCTGGTCCTGGGAATCGAACCAGCGACCCTTTGGGCCCCAGGCTGCTTCTCTAGCCTTCAGGCAATACCTGCCCACTCTGAAGTTGAGTGTCAATAATTATTCCCAAATAAACAATGGTTTGAGAATATTTAATCAAATATGATGGAGCTTGAAGTTGGTGTACCATTTCATTGATAGAAATAATATCCAGGACCCAAGGGTGCAGTAACTGCCTCGCATGTCATATACAGACTTGCAGTTAAATTTCTCATTCGTCAGGTCTTTACAAAGTGACATGATGAATTCCTCTGTAACTTATCCCACTCGGCACCCTATAGCTCGCTGTATTCTAATGTTCTTTTACGTTTTTAAATAATGCCAGTGTTTCTTTGTCACCTTTACTGAAAGAAGGACAAACCCATTTGGAGAGTCTGGAGAGGTGCAGTCTGGAGACAGTGAAGGTGCATAAACAAACCTTACAATTCCAGAAAAGTTTTCGTCCCTTAGAAAAGATAATCGTCAAAAATAACTCAAGTATATTATGTAACTTCCTGTGTTCCCAGACTCCATCCTGCACCAGCTCTTCATTGTGCGTTTCTTGGGATCCATGGAAGTGAAGGCCACCGAGAACCCAGATGTCATCTATGAGACAATGAGGCAAATCTTGGCAGCCAGAGCCATCCACAACATCTTCAGAATGACAGAGTCCCATCTGCTTGTCACGTGTGACTGCCTGAAGTAAGAAAACTTTTATTAATATGCTTCATTGCATGCTGATATTTCATCTTTTGTTATTAAGTGTTTGTCTTTCTGTAACTGTTTCTAGGCTCATTGACCCTCAAACACAAGTCACAAGATTAAGGGTAGGTCTGATTTTATGTATTTATATTTAGTATGCCGCAAGTGGTTTTTCTCCTTTTACAATATCAAGCACTCCAAGTAAGAACGTAAAGATGTGCGCCTTGTCCGTACCATGGTATTTACAGTATCATTTAAAAACTGATTCTAGATCAGAAATCATATTAATTTCCAGTCTATGTTTCACTGACTCACTGCTTCTCTTTCTTTCTCCACAGTTCCCTCTGACCAGTGTGGTGATGTGTGTATCTCATCAAGAGAACAAGCGCCTGTTCGGCTTCGTGTTGCATACAGCCGGCGGGCGAGTTGACGGACGTCCTGTCACTGTCTGCTACATTTTTGAGTCTAATAATGATGGAGAGAAGGTACAATGAAAACGTATACAGGATGGAGTGCATGCCTGAAGGCTAATGCAGTTTTCCATGTAATGTAACACTGTGTATGCTTTTTCAGCCCTTTTTTTTGTGTGTGTGTATATTGTTTTCTTGTCAGATCTGTGATAGTGTGGGACTGGCGAAACAGATAGCCCTTCATTCAGAAATGGTAAGTCTTTTTGTGTTTGACACAGAAGAGTCTTGTATGTCTCAGTATGCTTCTAATATATAGTAGATTATCTGGTTCTTATGAGTCTCCTTGTATTTCTTTGTAGGATCGCAAAGCCAGTCAGAAGCAGAGAGAGCTGGCAAAAGCCAAAGAAAAGCAGCAAGAAGAGCTGACTAAACAGAAACAGATTGAAAAGGTATGATGAGAGAATTCAATTCTACACCATAATAAATATCAAACTCAAATCCTGTTGGCCCACGACTCTGTATGTTTCATAAAGTCTCGTCTAGAGCTGCATTTCTCACCCACGATACCATCGGTAGTCAATTCTGAAGAATCCTTCAAGTATGGATGTGAAATATGGGCAACCTTGGCTTTTTTCAAGGAGGAAACTGGTATATCGTTCAGTGGGTCGATTCACTGAGCCAGTCAAAAATTTAGAGGAAAATGTTTGTTTGAAAGTGAAGTCAGATGTAAGGGCCTGGTCCCACAACACCGATAACTAGACCTATATTTGTAACTACAACTGACTATACCTCTACCTGAATTTAGTTCCAGTCTGGAGCAGTCACACCATAACTATAATCCTGACTATAATATCGCTTGGTCTTGCCACTCAGGTAAATAAATGCACGCGACTTAGGAATCGTTGTGGAAGTTTTTTCCAAGTAGTAGCACATTATTTGGGGTCATACTGTACAGCTTGGACTTAAACAACCTATGCACATACTCCAGTGGTTGATAAAACGCGGATAGGTCACGGACTGCGGAAATATAATAAAAAAGGATATAAAATACAGAATGGTTAGGGATTTTAATACGGATGCATCGGGGTGCTAATAATTTAGAGATTGTTCACGGACGTTTCAGTATATTACAGACTGGTTACCGATTTCATACGGATTTAAAAAAAAAAACTTTTTAAGAAGTCTAAAACAGTTAAATGTTTGGACTGCTGAAGTTCCTAATTAAAATATCTTACCTGCATTTATGTTTTACTTTATTAATTTATGATTGCTATTTCATGGAAAATCACACATCTGTGAATAAAAGATCTTCTTTAAGATATAGTCAGAATTATCCTGACTATAATATCGCTTGGTCTTGCCACTCAGGTAAATAAATGCACGCGACTTAGGAATCGTTGTGGAAGTTT
>JAODVO010000019.1:9205899-9221279 GCA_025400055.1 Notarius lentiginosus
GGCAAATAGGTCTGTATTCCTAGGGAGGATATAGCTTCTGTAAATAGCTTGCAACATTTATTGCGCAAGGTGGCCCACTTTAGATCGTTCCTTCTGGACTAGACGAGGCTGGAGTGAGCTATGCCGTCATTGACTGTCTCGTTATTATTTTATCAACCTCGTTGTTGAATATAGTTTCCCCATCACTTCACTCTCTTCTGGATAAGTCCTGCATTGAGTGCCCCTGGAGAAGTTTTTCTTTCCAAGTAAACACCTTTTAAAGCTTGCCTTTGTAATGATCTGTGGAAAAAGCTTTTTTTTGTTTGGGGCAAGGATCATCAACTCCAGTCGTGCAGTACAGGAGTCCAGCCCAGTTTACTGATGATCCTGCTTTAACGCATGGACTAAACCTAGCCATGAAAGATCTTCCTCTGAGAAGAGAAATCGCTAAACTCTCCTGGAGCTTTTAAGACTGGCGTTGATGAACCCTGGTTAAAAATGTAGGAAAAGCAAGACCTGGTGTAGCGTTCCAGTGAAGTTGTATCGTTCTCAGAGATCATGTAATTACCTTTTGTAGAGGTGAATGGGACAAGCGTGTACTTGTACCATGTTTGGGTACTTTAGCCACTTCTTACTGGCTGTGTAATCCTGTACACAGTCATGGGAACCTTGGTGAATCATGTGCTCAGGAGGACTTTAATCAGTGTATGACGGTTTTGTTTTCCTTTGTCTCTGCAGCAGTGTGAATCTGTGTTATGGCATGTCTATGTTGAGGCATTGTTATTAAAGGTGCAGTCTGCGATCTTTGCAAGTGTTTTCCATACCCATAACAATCATGTAATTCGAAACATATCATAATACCATCTGTGATCATCTTGTGTGCTGTATTGCTATATTCTTTTGTTTTAGGTTGTGGTTTACACTTCAGATTTTCTGGCCCTGAAATGAGCCTGACCATCACCAAATAAGACCTGTGTAGTTCCATATGTACAGGATGTAGTTGGTTGGGAGAAATAGTAAGGTTTTCATTGCAATTGCCATGCACCGTGCAGGCAGCTGATGACGCTCTAAAAATGACAAATTGCTTCTTTAAGGTTCATCAAACCAAAGTCTATATTTCTGTTCCAGCAGTTTATAAAGGTCTACATATAAAATGGTTTGTTCAGACTGAAATTAAAGTAGCACTGTACAAAAAAAAAAATGCTGCATGGACAAAGTGAAGGAAATCTAGAGTACCTATTATGTCTGTTATTTAGATTTTCTAAACCTATTATGGTGGAAAATTATTACCCTCTTCTACTCCGAGGAAACACTAGTGGTTATTGGCTCTCATTCCACACACTCATAATTCATAGAAGAGGGGGGAAAAAGAATCATAAACGTTGGAGCTCATCTTTGAATTCAAACTGATGAAAATTTAATATGTGGAGAATTGTGTACACCTTCAAAATATGAGCTAAAAATTTAAGTCTGATTAACCATAATTAAAGTCTGATTATCGGTTTTCATGCTAGTGATGGAGACCCTGAAACGAAAACGCTCGCTAAGCACCCTTGTCTTTATTCTCTGAATCCTCATTTTCTTTCTCTCTTTTGCATCTGTTTTTTTTTTTTTCTCCTCCCAGATGTCAGTGGGGCAGCCGCCAGCGGGAAGGGGTGCGGCGTGTCTGACATGTAAAGGGATCTGCTCTGGATTCCAGCCACATTCCTGGAGGTGATTTATTCTCTCTGCTAAAAACGTAAAGAAAATGTGGACATGGTTCCCTAACCCTCCATTCTCTTTTTCCCTTGATGTTTGGGGAATGCTCCGCTTGCTTCACCACAAGCGTGTTGCTAGCCATTGTGGACGTCTCTGTTTACATTTCCATGAGCTTGAAAGATGATTTTCAGCAAATAGGCAGACGAGTAGAAGCTCGCTTTATTGTTTTCAAAAGGTCTTTGCACTTTATGATGTACACAGCGCTCTGCTAAGTGCACGTTATATAAGCTTTTCACAATTAAAATGCATTTTGTTGATTTGAGCCATGCTTAAATAGTAGTGTGCTTTCCAGCCCCATGAAACAGGAATTCAGAAAAACAAAGCATATCTGATATTTTTATTTTTTCTCTAAACATCCACTATCAAAACCAAAGAGCCCAAGTATCTTTCTATTTTCTCAGCAGTGAAATTCACACGTTTTTTGCGACAATACTAACAATTTCCATATTTGTCCTCCTTTAGAAAAGCTTGCACTCAGTGTCACTGTAGCCAAGAAGACCACGCTCCCAGCTCGGACCTTGAGGACGACTATAAAATGGGCCAATTGTTGGCGAACTCCAAGTACGCCCACCTGACTACTAAAGTGAAAGGTGGAGATGGCCTGAGGGTCTACAAGCGCAACCGCATGATCATCACCAACCCTGTGGTGTCTCGCAAAGACCCCACCTTCAACACCATCACCTATGACTGGGCCCCACCTGGTCTGACTCAAAAACTGGTGAGAAATCAGATTGTGTCATTGCTTCAGTTTAATAGTTACACCAAGTGAGGGTGGGGAAAACCTAGACACATAGTCAGAGAAGGCTCCAAGTCAAATCCTTTTAGGAACCGAAGAAGCGTTAACTAACCAAAGAACCCTTGAGGGTTATTTTGTATGAGCATATGAATCTGCCAAGTTATATGGTGAGGTTGCACAGGCTTAAACAGACCATTCAAGTGGAGCCACATAGTTTTAATAAAATCTGTATGGGAAAGACGAGCTTTGTGATTGGCAGAAATCTTGGTACACTCATACTTTGGACTTGTGTTCCCACAAGGCAATCTGTAACCTCATATGAAAGCAATCATAGAATTTAGATTTGTATTTTTTTTTTTTTTTTGAAGCTCTGGTGCTTCTGGTAAAGATGAACTTTCTCTTGGAGTTCATAGTCCAAGCGTTGTGAGGAGGATTAAAAGCGGAATTGGTGAGATCACTGTTAAGAACCTGGTGGAAAATAAACCTCGGCGTTTTTCCAACAGAAAATACTTGCATTATGTGATTTATCTGGTCTCTTTTAGTTCCTAAATCTCATCAGTCGAGGACAGAAATCTAATACTTTGTTTTGATATTTGAAGCCGCAACTGTTTTGAACTCTTAAATACCACATCGTTTGGTCGTAGAAGCAGTTGTTTGGTATCACTGGACAAGAACGAATGGTAGTTGTTTGGTATCAGGGGAACAGAATGATATCTGCTGATCAGTGGGACTCTACGATACAGGAATGAGCCTGACCTTTTCTCTATCGCAATTGCTGGCTGTCGCTGCTCCTATTCTTACACAGGGCTCTGATTTGCCCTGGTCAGACTCCTCTGGTGTTCCACTTGACTTTCATGCAGTGATTAGTCCTGCCAGAGGCACCGTATGTGGTTTTTGTTGTTGGGTGGGGTGGAGATCTGGAAATAAGCCTTTAGCTTTACTATTCCGCTCTGGGCTGCCAGGAAGCGTGCCCGCTGTGTGCCGAAGTGAACAACTTTCATCTCTCGGCGGGGGGGAAATGGCAGACTGTTTTTTCAGCCATCTGAGCTACCCTGTCTTTTCCTGAAATCCAGTGTGTATTAGGGAGCTTTTGTTCTCTAGACCAAGTCTGACAGGTTCCATACAGCAGAGCTTGGAATTATGGTTTGCCTGTTCAACAGATGAAGGTCTATACAGGACCACAAGTTCAATCAACATGTTTTTCCAGTGGTTTAAAGAGTGTGAATTTGAATTGAGCCTGCCTTAATGACTGCTTCGGGGTGACTTGTCTTACTTCGTGCTGTGCCGTGGCTTTTGTAGCAGTAATTAGGATTGTCTCTGCAAGTTTGTTACAGCTGTCTTCTAAAGTATTTAAAGGCATTTAAAGAACTGTAGCACTATTGTTCTTCTTAAATGGTCTCTATACCGAGTGGGCATGTTTTCTTTTCGTGGGTTTAGGAATATCTGCGGTCGCTTTAAAGGCGGCCTTAGAAGTTTACGATGCCAGAGGACGACTGTGGCACAGGCCTTGGGCTCAGGAGGTTAGCATAAAGCGTAGAGAAGCACAGTGAATTGCCACCTGTTTTGAATTAACATATAGAAACCAAATGTTTGTCTAGCTGTCCAACTGGTAAAGGGATGCAAATTATCCACTTATTTTGAGGCGACTGATAAATTTCCTCCACTAAAGTGTAGTGTTCCTCCACAGCTAGGCCACAGAGCAGTTTGTTGGTATGCTAAAAAGCCTGCTGAGTAAGCAAAGTTAACCTCTCTAAGATAAAATGATTTTTACCGAGTGGCAAGGGACAAGCAAACGAAAGCTATTTTTGTGTGTGTTTACACTCAACAATTTCACTTTTGGGGGCATCGTGGCTCAGTTGGATGGGGCGCCATGCCATGGGTCTGGGGACCCGGGTCCGATTCCGACCCGAGGTCATTTCCCGGTCCCTCCCTGTCTCTCTCTCCTGCTCATTTCCTGTCTCTGCATTGTCCTATCCAATAAAGGTGAAAAAAGCCCAAAAAAAATCTTAAAAAAAAAAAAAAATTCACTTTTTTGTCCAAGACTGCTGCAAGGAACTAGCATGGAACTCCATTAACCTAGATTGTACCCAACTGTTCTTATCTAGTTATGCATTGGGTGACCATACTTGGATACTTGATGAGGAGAATGAAAATCCATCACATGGCATAATATTGGAAGAAAAATTAAACCTCCCCATTATTCAAGGAAACCTACAGTTAAAGGAATGATGTGTATATACTCAACAGTCTTTATTGTAGGCAATTCAAGAATTGTACTTTAATCCAGGGGTTCACGTACATGTAGGCAGTGTCAAGAGGATCAGAAATGCACAATACGATTGGCAAGACTTCGCGAAGAGGAATGGTGACAACAGGGTATAAAGATCAGAACTAACTAAGAGCTGAACATGGAACAGGTGCACACATGAGGGAAGCAAACCAATGATGAGGCAGGAACAGGACTGGAACCAAAACAAAGGCATGTAGCCAGAACATAAATATAATGGCACATGGAGGATGAAAAACAAAAGCAAGCAGCACTCCTTGCACTGGGAACTATAGCTTACACCCCAAGAGTGGAGGTTTATAACAGTCAAGCTCCTCTTGTCCTCTATTTCCTCCTCATGGTTTTCTTCAGGCTGGATTTTTGCTGAACCCAATCTTTGCCCTTGTGTCCTATAACGTGCCTATTTGTATGCAAGAGATTTGTTTGGCCCAGGTTTGTATGACCATGTTACAAGACTACCACAAACTGGCCTAGTGGTTAGCATGTTCGCCTTTCGACTGTGAGATCGTGAGTTCTACTCGCAGTCGGGTCATGGTGGGAGAGACCACCATGAAAATGGTACCTACTGCCATCTGGCAAAGCACGCTGCAATACAGATGCCAGTAGGGAGTCAGACTCTCGCGGTTACCAGAAGACCAGCTCCCAACTGTAAACCTAGCTATATTATAAGCGAGAGGCCGAAGGCGACTGAAACCGAGATCGGCGCCACACCCATGCGCCTCAAAGAGCTGGGTCGTACTGGGACAGGAGACTGCATGGGAAGACCAGGTTCTTGTGTGGGAGAGACTTTGACTTTCGATGTTACAAGACGATAAGGTGAAGTTGCTATTTTGGGCGTCCTCAAGGTTCCATATTTGGATTTTTTTTTTTTTTCCAAAACCTTGGGACTACCTTCTCCACCCCCCCACCCCCCCGACCCTCCCTTCATATACTTTGTTTAATGGCTGTTAAACTTTGTGTTAAATTTGCTGTTGAATGCAATCTTCATGAGGGTTTAACAATGAGGCAGTGTTACCATGAACCTGGGTGGTTTGGAGAGAGAGAGAAAGGAAGCTGGGTACTTCGTATGAATGTCTAGCCTGTCTAAAACCTTTTTTTTTCTTTCATTATCATCCTCATTTTCGTAAATGGTAATGATGTGCAAACGCTAACAATACTAGCTTGAGTTGAAGGGAATTCTTTAGGACTTGTTTTTGGGCTTTTTTAAATCCAGAATTGAAAGATGACGGGTTTTTCCATAAGCTAGTCATTTTTAATTTTAACTGAAGCCTAATCCATCATTTTTGTGTGTGTGTGTGCACCAGGCCATGCAGTATATGGAGCTTCTCCCAGAGGAAATGCGGCCTGTGGCGGGCACGGAGGGAGCGCTGTACAGGCGCAGGCAGTTGATGAGGCAGCTCCCTGCTTACGATCAGGACCCGTCACAGTGTCACAGCTTGTCGGAGGCTGAAGTCAAAGCCATGGCTCAGTTTGTTAAAAGTTATAAGGAGGAGGCGTTGGGAGTGGGGGAGGTAGCGCTGCCAGGAGAGGGAGGAATGTCCAAAGACAACGGTGCAAAACCGAAGAATGAGAAAGAACAGCCAAACCCAGAGCCAACCACCAATGGCACAGTGGAAGAGAATGGCAAGAAGAGTGAATATGTAAGTTTGACTGATATTCTCACACACGTACACATTTACAGAGTATTTTCTTTTGTGCCACGTTGGGGGGGGGGAATAAAAGCAAGTTCTTCATTTTGGAAAAACTCGCTCTTAATTTGTTCAAGATTCTTGGAAAGTGAGTTCTCAACATTTATCATTTATCTTCATCAGTCCATCTTCTCTCTCTCGCTCGCTCATATTAAACTTTGAGTGTCAGCGTCCCAGGATGTTCCAAGAACATTTCCAGTCAGTGTTTCTCACAACCCTCCGATTTAGACTTGCCGTATACTATCTACGATGGTGGTCTGGGAATTACAATGTGTATCGTAGCTAGACATTTTAATACGGAGACAATAAAAGAATAGCTCGGCTGTTCTCAATGCAAAGCTAGTGATGCATCTCAAGGCCACATACTGGAAGGGGAGGAACATGTGAAGCTCCAACATAATCATGTGAATGAAGTAATGGTGCTCTGAACCGAAGCCCCAAGTCAGTTAATAGACTTTATATTTTTAAAATTTGTTTAACCTGTAAACTAGCTTTTTGCTGTGACCATGTAGCCAGCTGATTATTCACTTAATTTCAAGCAGACACACTCATGCTAGTTGAAGCAAACCAGTCTTGTCTTGGTTTGCTAACAGTGATTTTGTTTAACACGCTCTTCTTAGCATGGGGAAGGAAATGAAACAAAACAGAACATGAAGCCAGGTTGACCGTGCCAGGACGTTAGCATATAGAGCGGAGAAACGCACTAACTTGCCACCTGTTTTACATTTACGTGTCTGTGTGTGTGGATATATAAACCCAAATCTGTGTGTCTGTCTGTCCAACTGGCTGAATAGACGCTAATTATCCACTTATTTTGAGGAGCTAGCTTTCTCGAAATGTTACTGCATGGTTAAACGATGGGAAAAAAAATCTGCATTGGCATGTCCTATGCTAGGAAGCCTGCTGCTGAGTAAGCAAATCTCTTTTTTTTTTTTTAAGAAGCTGATTTGATTGATTTTTTTTCTAAATAGTGCCCAGAGAACAGATGCAAGTAAGTCCACCATCCCTAAATGTTATTTCATTACAGAAATCCTGGGCGAGCCTGGAACTAGCTTAACCCAGATTTTATCTCCATGTTCATGACTTGTACATAAGGACTTGGTGACACAATCATTATTCCTCTACTTCTCAATTCAAGTTTTTTTTAATTCTAAAGTCTGATTTTTCTCAGCACGTCCTGGCAGACAGTATGCCTTACAGTTGATGTCGGATATGATCCAAGCCTACAGCTGTGTATTTGGTGTGTGTGTGTGCGTAGTTGCTCAAGCACCCACCACTGATTTTAATGACAGGCCTGGGATTTGAACTGTAACCTTTGAGGTGTTAATCTAGCCTAAAACTGAGTTTTATTTGCAAAGATTTAGCATTAAATCGCTGAGCTACTAAAACCACTGCTCTAGCTTGAGAGTATTAACGGAGAACAGACGAGCGTGCCCAAATTCGGCACCTAAAATGATCTACGGTCTGATATTTACAGTGACTAGGGTTCATTAAACATGATTGATTTGAATGAATGAAGAGAAAAGAATGTCTCAAGCGGGGCTTTTTTTTTTTGGTGTTTTTGGCGCAGATGGAGGACTGTGATTTACCATTTACAGTTCTTGTCGAAATTAGTATGGGTCTTAGGTTTGCCTTGCTAAGGCACATTTTATAGGCCTGTAAAAATCTCAGTGGTTCTTGCTTTCGAATCTAAAATGCTACATGGCATTCTTATTCATTTCCTGCGTATGCTTGGAGTCTTCGCTTTAGGGAATTGCGTGTCTGTGAGGTCATGATTTTATGACGGAGTGAACAAATAAAGCCTTCAAGGTTAATTGAAGTTTCCTGTGTAGATCAACTGTTATTCAAAACACATGCAACACGGTACACTGGATGAACAAGTGTGGGTTTAGTGCTGTCACCATAATTTTGTCTTTGCTCTGTCTCATTTGATGTAAGTGATGGCAGAGGTGTGGGGGTTCTCTGACTATAAGAGAACACTGCTACTCTTGGATTTCCAGAAATTGGCAAGTGTTTTGAAATGGAAATCTGAGATTTCAAGAGCCCGAGCCAATCTTTTCTCATGAAAAGCCATTGAGCAAGCGAACACTTGTTCAAAACCCCAGCTGAGCTGCGACTTGGAGTGTTATGCCAGAACTGACATTGAATGCCATTCAGTGATTTGTATTGACTCATCACTAGCCACCAGAACACCTTCAATGCACCCTGGTATAGATCCTGCAAGTCTGTGGAGGAGTAATGGAGGTGTGAGATCTGGTGACTGTAGCTCCCCTTTCCACCAACGTGAATTAGATACTAGTTCTGAGATGGTGCTAGAGTTGGTTCAACTTGCAAACCTAAGAACTAGTTTGCTTTTCCATGGGATCGGCACGGTGGTGTAGTGGTTAGCACTGTCTCCTCACAGCAAAAAAGTTCTGGGTTCGAGCCCAGAGGCTGACGGGAACCTTTCTGTGTGGAGTTTGCATGTTCTCCCAGTGTCTGTGTGGGTTTCTTCTGGGTGCTCAGGTTTCCTCCACAGTTCTAAGGCATGTGGTTGGGTTAATATGGGGCAGCCATGGCCTGAGGTTGGGCTGAAGTACCCTTGAGCAAGGCACCTAACCCCCAACTGCTCCCCAGGTGCTGTAGCATAACTGCCCACTGCTCTGGGTATGTGTGTGTGCTCATTGCTCGTGTGTGTGTGTGTGTGTGTGTGTGTGTGTGTGTGTGTTCACTGCTTCAGATGGGTTAACTGCAGAGGTGTTTGCATAAGTCTGTGCTTGAGTGTACGTGTGACAAAGGCTCCTTCCTTCCTTCCTTCTTGGCTTGGATGGAGATCCACATCATTATACACATCTGTACATGCCTCTGCTTTCCCAGCAACACCAGTGGACTTGTTGGTCATGACAATCCCACCCCCAATCACTGATGTAAGTGGTTCTTGGTTCTAGACCAGCAAAGTGTTGGTGCTGCTCTCAAACCAGTTTTCTTGGCTGAGAACCAGTTCTTTGGCTGTTGGGACGTGAAGAACTGGTTTGAGATTAGGCACCGACTCCGAATCAGCCCTCGAACTGCCTTGGTGGAAAAGGGATATCAGAAAGCCATAACACATGATTTACCTCATTTTCATCCTTGAACCATTCAGTGAGCTCCTGTTCCCTGTGGATGTGGGCGAGGTCATCCTGGAAGAGATCCCTCACATCAGGATAAAAAAACAAAAACATTTGATCATAGGCTAGTGATGATCAGTCAGACAAACTTGGACTCGATTTCCAGTGCCACTTTAATCAAAGGGCTGATTTCTACATGAGAACCTGTATCTACAAACACGTCATACGTGAAGGGTGAAGACTTCTTCATACTACTGCGTAACCTGAGCATGTCCACGAGGGGTCAGTGTTGCATGAACCGATTTTATAGAATTATGAACAGGCAAGAAACCGAAAACCGTCTTGGAAGCTGAAAACATTTACATTTAATGGCATTTAGCAGACGCTCTTATCCAGAGCAATGTACAACATACCCAGAGCAGCCTCGGGAGCTGGGTGCCTTGCTTGACAGCACTTCAAGTCATTCCTGCTGGTTCAGGGAATCGAACTGGCAGCCTTTTGGTCCCAAAGCTGCTTCTCAAACCATTGGGCCATGAAGGAGAGTGCCATGTTTCACTGTGGGAATAATAAATAGAAGGCATCTATGGATGTAACCTTTGTTTTGTCGTGCTGGTTGAAAAATGAAACCTTGTGTGATCAGTTATTGTCACTCAAATAATTTATGAAGTGTTTTCACTCCTCTGTGTTGAGCAAGAGCTGCTTGATATTGTTTGAGCATTTCAGTATCTGGTTTAAATCCATGCTTGAATCACAAAATGATGGATGCCTTAGATTTTGAGTTGATCTTGGTTGTATGTATTTCTCCCATTTTTGGGAGGACGTTAGAAGTGAAAGTAAAGTGACACCCCCCCAAAAAAATTTTTTTTACGTCAAGTTATGATTTATAAGATTTTTAACAGACTACACTTTAGTTGGCGAGGACATCTCTAAACTACAGAAGACTGGAAGTACTGGATGCGATGAGGGAAATTTTATTGTTTGAAATATTATTATAGATCTATTTGGAATAACATTACTCAAGTCTTTGAAGAAACCTGCCAGAGAAATGTCACTACATCTCACTGCAATGTGTCTGGATACGCACCAGCTACATCTTCCTGCCAACCAACCAGCGCTCACCTGAAAGCTGGTTCGTGCACGGCACTGTAGATGCACATGACACAAAGTTAGCTCACTCGAGGAACACGTACAAGAGCGTAATAACGTCTGCACAACACACACACACAAGCTCAAGGCCAACGTTCTTTATAAACCCATCTCTGTCGCAAAGCAAATACACGTGAACACACAAGTATAAACCGGGCCTAACTGGATAAGTGGACTCGTACAAATATAAATTCCCTCCAGAGCATAACATGATCATGAGTTGTCTGTTAATTTGTCATATTCTATACAGATATCTATATATAAAACCTCACCGGTACTTAGTCTTTGTTCTAATTTTCCTCCTTCATACTTGTATTTTAAGGAAGGATTGCTTTAGGGAGGAGAGTCATGTCGGATCTGAAAATAATTAAATCTAGAAGAACATCTGTGCTTGATTTTGTTTTTATCATAACAGGAACGCTCTGGGGCCTGTGGGATTTTAGCTCGACAATGTGGCTTTGATTATCTCCCAGGAAATTTGGAAAGAGGACCTAATTTATCCTTTTAAATGTACAGTTTAACAGTTCTTCCACAGAGCCAAGTGGGAGTGTTGAATAAAAAAATAATGCTGATTAACCCATCCACCATTATTACATTTTGTATTCTCCTCCAAGCTCTTTTCCTGTGCTGCTGTTGCTGTGTACATATATATTGTACATGTAAATCTTTTTTCCTTCCCCTTCCTCCTCTGCAGCACTGTAGCGGTTGTAAGAAGTTGGCAGCCCTGGACAGCCCCGTCGTGTACGCAGAGAGAGCGGGATACGAGCGCCTCTGGCACCCTACCTGCTTTGTGTGTGCGGAGTGTGGCGAGGCCCTGGTGGATCTGGTGTACTTCTGGAGGAAAGAGACACTGCTATGCGGCCGGCATTATTGCCAGAGTCTGAAGCCGCGCTGTCCGGGCTGTGATGAGGTAATCTTTCTTTCACACCGATTAGAAACTTGTATTTGCTTTCACGATAGCAGGATTTACTCATAATACAGTGCTGGGATTATGAGGTCACTTAATTGTGGTATTGTGATATTTCTATATAGGGGCATGCAGTCAACAAACCTTTTGTTTTGTTTTTAATATCACTAATGATAGTTATTTGATCGGAAAATGCTTAACGTGTATAATACGGTTCACTGAAAACAAAGTTGGAAAGAATAAGGAATTTAAAGGAGCGGTTTGGAACTTTTAGAGCCCCCTGCTGCCTGTGAAGTGAATTGCATTTGCAATTAAAAAAGAAAAAACGATGAAAAGCCACCTTTTCTTCTCTAATCGACCTCCATTCCTTGTAATTTCTGCATGTTTTACGATTTGCCATTCTGACAAAATACCAATATAAGCTTGAAGACATTTTCCAAGTGTATTCTGAGGCAACACTTGTTGTCTTCTAAGGCACATTTAGAAGTGATGTGGTGGTGATTAAAGTTTTAGACAAACATCTAAATGAGTGGAATTTTAAATTGGTGAAATTTGTCACCGTATTTGGTTTGGAATGAGAAGTTCCATAGCTATTTGACCCTTTTTAACCACTTGACTGCATTATAAGGCAGATTGAGAGGGACAGTTTGCCTTGAAGACCTTTTGACCCATGATTATAAATCTGAAGAAAAAATATTAAGTGCTAACCCCTGTCCTCCTTTCTCTCTCTCGTGCTGTCATGTAGCTGATCTTCTCCGAGACATGCCATCAGGAAAACGGCCAGGCCTGGCATAAGGAGCATTTCTGCTGCTGGCAGTGTGGCCAGAATCTCCACGTTCAGTGTGGCTGCACCAAAAAAAACCAAAAGTGAAGATGCGTAGCTATGAAACCAACCTGCTGAGTGGTAGCAGAAAGGCCAGTTTGGATTTACTGCTTCGTTTTTTTTGTTTTGTTCTTTTTGCAGTATATACCCAACATGCCATTCAGACTGTATCTCCCTACTATATATGAATTATACGGTAAATAGGAATAGAAATGACGACGTCACACCATTAATTTACAGTGGTGGCAGTTATATCGAAGTAAATAGTCTGTGTAAAGAGAGTGAGCTTTTCATTAGCAGACAGCAAGTGTATGTGTATATATATTTTTCTCCCCCTCTTGAAGGCTCCAAAGTGTTTTTTTTTTGTACATTACTGAGGATTAGTAAACACAACGACCCATGCCTGACTGTTTAGAGAAAAACCATACTGCTCTAATGCTTCACGTCATTGTATTATAATGCAGTCATGGGTGCAACTTGGCTGAGAACGAGCGCTGATGTGATGAACAGGATGGACCTTTAGGGCTGAGACCTGTTTGCATCATACGTCTTGCGTTAGAGCACATGGATGACTCATAGATGAGCTGGGGGTTTGTTATAAACGACCAGAAGTGATCAGAGAAAGCAGGAGTTCACAGCGTAAAGTGACTTTTCCACTGGGTTAGTCACGGACACCACTTAAAATTCAAAAACAGAGAGCCAGATGTAGAAAACGATTAGCGCTAAGTGTTTGAAAGACTGATGGTGCGAGGCAATGATTCTGGATGGAGTGAAGGTTCTCGCTTCCTCTGTGCCAGCTGAGCTGTCTGGAGTTTCACAAGCAGCCATTTACCGGTGCTGTCCGAGATAAAACAGATCCTGTCTCGTATAAGCACGTGGGTAAGAGTTCATGGAGTCTATGCGCGAGGGCGTTTCATGCGAGTGTGTTTGTAAACATTTCACACTACTGACGCTTACAGCCTGAGCGAGGATTCCTGCCATGATACCGGAGTGTTAGATCACGTAAAGTGCCGTGTCTGGCTCCACTTTCTAATAAGTGTCCTGAAGTATTATCTAAATAATCATCGAAGACTTTATGCAAGTACAGATTGTTACAATGAAGTACTTGTGTTCAGTTTGTCCTTGAAATGTCTGGACTCGGATTGAATACACGCAGTTTATTACGAACGCCTGCTCACTCATGCATGTCCGAGGAGATCTAGAGGAAAGAACAGCCAGAAACATCCCGGTTGACGCGAACAGGAAGTCGACGGTAACTCAACCACTCTTTACAAGCGTGGTGGGCAGAAAAACTTCTCGGATAGACACGTGACGCACAGCCAGGCTACAATGGCAGATCATATTGGGTGCCAGTTTTGGTGCCCACGGTCACCTCGGGTTTGTTTTCTTGGCCGGACCGGAAGCCGATGTGGACGACTTCTATTGTAGCTCATCTGCCTCAATGCACTGTGATGTGCGTTCCGAATTGCTTTTCTGCTCAGCATAGCTGTGGCCGTTCTGTTTTAAAGTGTGGTTTTTGTTGTGTAGAAAAATCCCAGGAGATCAGCAGTTTCTGAAATGCTCATACCATACCATCTGGCACCAACGATCAAGTAGACAGTACAGGACATCAGGACGCTTAATATAAAGCAGCATAGCATCTTTAAAATTATAGAATATTCTATTTAAAATATAAAACTGAGTGTGTGGGGAACTTTTATTATTATTATTATTTTAAAGTTCCTTGCTGATGAGCTTGATTTCTCTCGGAGATCTAAAATCCATCACAATCATCAAATTCCTGCAACCAGCCACAAACAGCAGTCCTGGACTGGAATCGTATCCAAAGCCTGAGCGGTTTGGATCTCTGGCAGTAATGTAACCCCGTATCATTTCGCCATTGTTTTTAAATGTTTATACAGATGTTTCAGTGAAGCTTTAGAGAGAAAATAAATGTCTCGTATGTGAAAATGTGCCAGTTCCTGTAAATGTGCTTTTTTTTTTTAAATGATTTTAATATTAAGTTTCATATGGTTAAGATTAATGCGTTTTGGAGAAGGAATCAAAGTGTAGATGTGAAGAGGCGACGTCGCACGATTGTTTTTTCTTTCACAGTGATTGAGTGCACGGTCCCTGAGGGCATCTCGAAATGGAAGATCTTTGAAACCAGAGAGGTTTCGATATCAAGAATTGTTTGTGTTCATATTTATTAATGATGTGAAAATCATAAACTTGTGCTCACCTTTTTTGCTTTTTCTTTCTCTTTGGATTAAAAAAATAATAAAGGGAATGTGTTTGGTGCCTGTAATTTATGAAAATGATGTGTATAAGTGAATGTAGGATCGTTAAAATGATATTTAGAACTGGAATGTTCACAATGTAAATTTGTATCAGCAGGATGAGACTTTTCAAGCATGATATACCGGTGGGGGGGATGAGTTTATTACCTTTTTCAAATAATTTTTATTATCTGTGGAAAGGGGAGTAGCTGCATATTTTTAAGAATATTTGTACCGTAAACTGGTGATGAATTATTTTGATGTTACATTGATGTCCTTAGTTGGAATAAATCAACTGGAAAGCTGAGAGGAAAACATAAAGGACTGTAAATTGAATTAAAGTTCTGCTTTTTTTTTTTTGTAGGCAGTTATCAATATTTTTTTTTAACTGTTTAAGTATAAATCTTAATTTTGACATCTGATTATGAATCTTTTTAAAGATTCTATTTCAGGTATTCCACAAAATCGAGTCCTACCTGAGCGCCGCGTTAGTTATAAGCCATGTACAATGAGATTGAGTGGGATAACGTTTAAATTCTATCCACATTCTCTGTTTCTCAAAATCCAGTGTGCTTTTTCTTTTTTTTTTGTGCAAATTTAATAAACTTGATACAAAATAATTTCCGCTTGGAATGCAAACAAACCGGCCAAATGACAGTAGCAGTTTGTGAAAAATGTGATAATTCTTGGAAAAATAAAAAGAGACGTTCTT
>JAODVO010000019.1:13271354-13286161 GCA_025400055.1 Notarius lentiginosus
GTTTGGAAGATCTAATCAGTCTGCACAAAAGTTACTCCCTGGTTTTGTGATTTCTCATTAACAAGTTGTGAATTAGGGCCAATTCATGAACTTTCAGGAAAATCGCTACTCATCCCTGAGTTTTCAATTGTTTTTGATTCTGGATTTTTTTTTTTTGGGGGGGAGAGATCAAATTGTTCTCATGAAGAACAACTTGGCTAATTGTAAACGAGTCTAGTTTCTCATGGTACGGCCATGAGTTCTGTGTCACTGACACGCTGGTTCTCTCTCTCCTGTCATTACCTCTGCCAGCCTTGTTGAAGGAGGTTATGTGTTTATCTCTTCCCAACGTAACTCAAAGTAGTGAACAGATTTTGATGAAATTTTGAGAAAAGGAGGGCCATGGGGCAAGAAACAATTGATTAGATTTTGATGTAAATTGGAATATGTGGCTTGGCAGAGGTATGCCGTCTACCGAGTGCCTTTCTACAGTAGTTCAGACTGAGTCTAGCCAATAATGGGCATATATGAACTCATGTATGTAGAAGAGATCAGATAGTGGTTTTGTCTGAGTGTGATATACTGCCTTATGCGATGTGGTGTCATACACCACGAACACCAGTTTGATGCTAGACTTCATGTTCCCCAGTTGGCAGCTTGGAGGAATTGGCAAATGACCAAATTGGGGAGAAAATGAGAGAAAATCCCCCATTAAAAAAAAAATAATCATAATTTTTAAAAATGCTCAGTTCATGCACTTGCATCCTGTGTATTACTGTGCATTACACTAACAATGTGGAAATCACCCACTATATTTACCTCTGCCAACTTGGTTGGAAGAGGTTATGTTTTTACCTCCATTTGTTTGTCTTTTCCCAATGTAACTCAAAAAGCAATTAATGGATTTTGATGAAATTTCAAGGAAAGATAAGCCAAGGAACAATTTATTTAGATGTTGATGCAAATCTGGATATGCATGTTAAAACATCCGGATATTCTAATATGTGGCTTGGCAGAGGTGTGTACTCTACCTTATAGTTTCTGTAAATATATAGACAAATCTTCATATACATGCTTCAAATGGCATTATTAAGCTCCATCATCTTATTGTTTAAAAAAAGTTATGTAAATTTAGCAGGGTTAAAAGTTACCACATTACTGCATGACTTCTAGCTTTTCAGTACAACTCAGGCTTTAAACTATACAGGGCAAGAATTATCGGAAATTACTTTTTCCTGACCCAATGTATATAATTTGCTCCTATACACTCTCTCTGCACTTGGGATCTATGAACATGCAGCCAATGCACTCCTGCCAAATGCAGTGCAGCTATGATTAATGTGGAAATGCCTAAATCTGCATTACTGTAGCTCTACCAACTCTTGAATGTATAGATCACTGTTTCTATACCGGTTCATGTGGGAATAAAGCTGCCGTTCCCACATGGATTACATTTACAAGCACATACATTATACAAGCATGAAAAGGGACGTGTTTTTTGTTCTTTGCAGACTGTTAATACTCCATACTGCATGGACTATTATGAAAATACTGTCTGTCTGCTGTTGTAGACACACAAAAGCATGTAAATGGAAAACCATCAGTGAGACTTTTGATCTCTTGATGTGATTAGGGTAGGTTATAAATGACGAGGTAAAGCAACAGCCCCTGAAGCAGGAGATAAACCTTGCATTGTGTCAGTTAATGACACATCTTAGGGAAACAAAAGCAAAGAAGGTGGGAGGTATTGTAAATGTTTTGTTTCCACTCGGGGAGTGGTATACTAAAAGTCGAAAGTCCTTCCTGCACCATATGGTGGCACCAATCTCCGTTTCCATAGCCCTCAGCCTCTCACCTATTACAGTACGTAGCTAGGGTTGCAGGGGGCTGGTCCTCTGGTAACCATGAGAGTTTGATTCCCTACTCACATCTGTATTAGAGCATGCCCTTGCCAGATGGCAGTAGGTACCACTTTTATGGTGGTCTTTGGTGTGACCTGACCACGAGTAGAACTTGCGCTCTCCTGATCAAGAGGCAAACACGCTAACCACTAGGCCAACTCGCAGTACACTCATGGTGTGCTATATGTAAGGAGTAAAACACAATGGAATACACATTATTTTCTGTCTTTGGTATATAATGCTTATACCACAGATGTTTGCGAATGATTGCAATTTTTATTTATGATATCACATTTTGTATCCATAGAATGTCCATGAATCAAGTTGGTTCCTGTTATTGCTTAATATTCTAAGAGGTAGAAACATTTGTTCTCGCTCTCGAAGTTAATTAGACCAAAAAAAAAAATCCCCAAACCAAACATCTTGCGATATTCCTGAGAAGCAACAAAGTCCTCAGTCTTAAGACTTTCTCTGTCTGAAAACCTAAAGGAACAGGGTTACTCTAATAGTTACAAAGAGCTGACACTGGAGACTCCTTCCAATAGTGATAACTATTTACTATGCCAGAGTCTTAGGCACCCTTTTTTTTTTCCCCTTATACAAACTTTGGTTCAAATATATTTAGTGAGAAACATCCTATTCATCAGGTGACTTTTGCACGACCTTCACATGTTTCTTTCAGTATGAACATACAAGGAAATAACAGTGACATGCATAAGGCAATTTACAAAACCCTTACCAAACCCCAAACACACAAGTAAGAACCCGAAGAATCCCATCCTCCCCCCAGCAGTGCATTCTTAATTGCATCTCAATTGGTTTCTCCTTCAAGATGAGAGACCAAAAGTTGCTAGACTTTTTCAAACTCCCAAAGCCTGTCTTTCAACATAAATCTAATTCTCTCTAGGTGAAGAGTGTCTGTTAATTCTGTCAGCCAAAGCTTCAGTGAGGGCACCTCTTTCTTTTTTTAAAATCGTAAAATAAGTTTTGGGTTTTTTTTGTGTGTTTTGTTTTTGTTCTTTCTTTCTTCAGGAATAACACCATATGTTAGGAAATGTTGTTGTGCCACCTTGAATTTCTTTAACTCCTCAGATACTCCCAGAATAATTAGAATGGGCTCAGGTTCAATCCAGACGTTTAGCAAGCTTTATTATAGATTTCTAATTTATAACTTCTACATTATCAAGTATGATTTTTTTTTACATTGAAACTTCATTTAATTATTTCTTTACATGTGCCGAAGACTTTGCACAGTACTGTGTATAATGTATATGTAGAATCTGCCCAGATGTGGGTGGAGCACAGAAGTATGACAGGCTGTTATTAGCTTCAAATTTGCTTTTATTGGCTTTTCAGCACAAATATTTATCTCGGACATTCTCACACACACACACACACACACACACACACACACACACACACACACACACACACACACAGCGTCGTGTTCTGGTCCAAAAATCTCCCTTCCTCTGTTCCTCTCACTCCTTTTATGGGGTGCCGTCACGACAAGAGATACACAAACACACGTTAATTGACATTTGTAATGATTCGACCACTCACCTTCCCTGACTCCACCCTCCATTCACAGACCGCCACTCAGGCCGGGGAGCCGTCCGGCCTGCAGCAAACTCCCCCCAACAGGACAGGAAGTCTGCCACCACCATCTGTGCCCCCAGCCTGTGGACCACCTCGAATTTGAATGGCTGGAGGGTGAGATACCAACGGGTGATCCACGCATTAGCATCCTTTATGCGGTGGAGCCACTGAAGGGGCGTGTGGTCCGAACAGAGGGTGAAAGGGCATCCCAGTAGGTAGTACTGGAGGGCAAGGACCATCCACTTGATGGCTAGGCACTCTTTCTCTATCGTGCTGTACCTGGCTTCATGCATTGACAGCTTCCGGCTAATGTACAGCAGCGGATGTTCCTCCCCCTCCACCCTCTGGGACAGAACGACCCCCAGCCCTCTGTCCAAAGTGTCAGTCTGCAAAATAAAGGGGAGAGAGAAGGCAGGGGAGTGCAAAAGTGGCCCCCCATACAGTGCAGCTTTTACCCTAGAGAAAGTCTGTTGGCATTGCTCCATCCACTAGACTGGATCTGGTGCTCCTTTTTCAGTGAGATCAGTCAGCAGGCTGGTGACGTCCAAATAATTAGGTATGAACCTCCGATAGTAGCTAGCCAGCCCCAGGAACTGTCTCACCCCCTTTTTGGTCTTGGGCCTTGGGCCGGCCGCAATCGGTGCAGCTTTGTTAATTTGGGGACGCACCTGCCCATGACTCAAGTAGAAACCCAGATACCATACTTCCACCCGCCCAATTGCACACTACTTTTGGTTAGCTGTGAGACCCGCACGCCTCAGCGACTTTAGGACGGCCCTAAAGTTTTCGAGGTGCCACAGCCAGTCATTGCTATAGATGATATCATCGAGGTAGGTGACGTGGGGGCAGAGAACCCTGTCCATGACCCGCTGGAATGTCACGGGAGCCCCAAACAACCCAAAAGGAAGTGTGACGAATTGGTGTAACCCAAACGGTGTGGAAAAGGCCATTTTCTCTCGGGATAGAGGAGTCAAGGGGATCTGCCAATATCCCTTCTTTAAATCCAGTGTCAAACAAAAACGAGCAGTGCCTAATCAATCGAGCAGCTCATCAATGCAAGACATTGGGTATGCATCAAATTTAGACACTGCATTGACCTTTCTATAGTCCACACAATAACGGACCGACCCATTGGTCTTGGGGACCAGGTCCACTGGGCTGCTCCAGTCACTGTGGGACTCCTTGACTATGCCCATTTCGAGTATGGCCTTGAGTTCATCCTGGACCACCTTTTTTTTGTGTTCAGGCAGGCATTAAGGGCAGCTGTGCACTACCACCCCCGGGGGCGTCTCAATGTGGTGTTCTATGAGGTGGGTGCGGCCAGACAGGGGCGAATACACGTCGGAAAATTCCTTCTGCAACTAGGCTACCTCCGCGAGTTGGGACGGGGAGAGGTGGTCTCCACAAGGGACCGGAGTGGTTAGTGATGTCAATTTTCTTTCTTGAACCTCCGGCCCTACTCCACCTTCTCCGGGATTACTGACACCAACGTCACGGGGACCTCCTCATTCCAGCATTTTAACAGATTGAGGTGGTAAATTTGCAATGCCCCACCCCTGTCAGTTTGCCTCCTCGACTCACCATGTGACCTTGAAGGGCCCTTGCCACCAGGTGATCAATTTGGAGCTCGATGTGGGCAATAATATGAGCACTTTGTCTCCCAGTGTGAATTCTCTAAGGCGCGTGTCCTGTCATACAGTTGGAGTTGATGTTCTTGCACCTACCGCAAATTCTCCTGGGTGAAGTGCATGAGTGTGTGGAGTTTGGCGCACAGGTCAAGAACGTATTGAATTTTCATTCTTACTAGGTGAAGGTCCCTCCTCCCAATTTTCACATGGCACATCCAAAACGCCACGCGGCTTACGCCCATATAATAATTCAAATGGTGGAAAAACCTGTGGAGGCTTGCAGGACCTCTCATACTGCAAATAACAGGGGCTTGAGACATTTATCCCAATTACGTGCATCTTCACTTACAAACTTCTGAATTATGTTTTTGAGGGTTTGATTAAAATGCTCTACTAATCCATCAGTTTGTGGGTGATGGGTGATGGACACTGGTGCAGATAGGCTTAATCCCCAGTAACCCATACAGTTTGCGCAGTGTGCGTGACATGAATGTGGTGTCTTGGTCTGTCAGGATTTCTTTCAGAATCCCTACCCGGGAGATAAAGTAGAAGAGTACTTCAGCAATGCTGCATGCTGAAATATTGCGGAGAGGCACTGCTTCCTGATATTGCTTTGCATAGTCCACCAGAACTAAAATAAAGTGATATCCCTGTGCTGACCGATCGAATGGCCCGACGAGATCCATCCCAATTCTTTCAAAAGGGGTCTCAATCAAAGGGAGAGGGTGTAAAGGTGCTTTTAGAGTGGCCGTGGGATTTACTAATTGGCATTCACGGCACATCACACACCACTAACGGACATCCCCGCGAATTCCTGGCCAGTAGAACCAGGCCATTATTCGGGTTAGTGTTTTGTCCTGCCCTCAGTGTCCGGCCATGGGATTAAAGTGAGCCGCCTGGAATATGAGTTCCTGGTGGCTCTTTGGGATTAATAACTTATCTTTTTGCCAGTTTGAGTATCCTACATCACTCAGTATAACCTATCCTTGATAATAGAAAAGTAAGGGAAGGCTGGCATCACAGTTGGCTGGAGAATTTGACCATCGATTACTCTCACTTGGTCAAAGGCATGACACAGAGTCTCATCTCGCGACTGCTCTAACGGGAAATCCCCAAGGGAATCCCCAAGAGAGGGAGGAGGGTCGGGGTTCTCCTCACTCCTCGTATCGCCCTGACACGGTGCTGATGTAGACTGCTCTGTGACAGCTTCTCCCGCCAATGCTAGTCTGGGGTCTTCCCCAGACAGATTCCTGCAGGACCCACTTCTTACTGTGTGTGTCATTAACTCCTTAAATCCTGTGCAATCGGTCCTCAAAATCAGTGAGTGGGTGAGACAAGGGTTAACCACCACCTTTACACTATGCTTTTCTCCCTGAAATAGAATGTGGACGGACACTAAAGGGTAGTTGTGAACATCCCCATGCACACACAACACCTTCACCACCCATGCTCTCCCCAATGCCTCACCTTGCACGAGGCTTTGGTGGATTGAGATCTGGTTACAGCCGGAATCCACCAAGGCCTGGTATGTATCCCCTTGGACACTTACCAGTATACGATACACTCCAGCCTGATCGAGGGTGGTTTCTGGCACATCAGGGACCCGGACCACTGTGCTAACCTCCATTGCAGAGCACTGATTTTAGCGATGTCCCAGCTCCCCACAGCGCCAACACGCCGGCTCTCCTTCTGCACTGGTGTTATGGACATCACTCACCTGGGGGGGAGAAGAGACAGACAAGGAAGGGGAAAATGGGGGGACACCATGGGTGCGTCGGGCCGGCTTGGGGGGGAGCTGGTCCCCACCTCCGCTGTGGGGGAATGGGGTGAAGACAGGAAGCAGAGGAGGGATAGGAGGGGAAAAAGGAGAAGCACGTCATCCTGCCATCAGACCTGCCACCATGTGGTCCTCTGCCAGCTCGATAGCTTTATCCGGCGACACTGGGCAATGACACTGGACCCACTCCACTGTTCCTTCTGGAAATCGTGCACTGAATTGTTCTAGTGTCACCAGGTCGATAATTCCCTTGGCGTTGCAGTCGTCCGCCCTCAGCCACCGCCGGCAGGCGTCCCACAGTTGTTGGCTGAATGCAAACAGCCGGCTGACCTCCTCCAAGCGCAGCTGCTGTTGTTCCGGGGAGCGGCTGACACGCTGGAGGATGGCTCTTCTGAGGTCCGCATATATGAGCCGGCTGTCGGCGGGGAGCTGCAATGCGGCCAACTGCGCCTAGCCAGTCAGCAGGAGGAGGAGACACACTGCGGCTGCTCGACCGGCCAACCCCACGCCTCCGCTGCTTGCTCAAAGAGTGCGAGGAAAGCTTCTGGATCGTCATGTGGACCTATCTTTGTGAAGGTGAGGTGGGGAGGGTTCGCTCCGGTGGCGGTCGTGGACCCCGCTGATGCGAGCAGGTGCCAGAATGCCTGGTGGTGGTCTTGTTGGGCCAGCATCAAGGCTTCGAACCATTGTTCCTGCTCCTTTCGGAGGGTGATCAGCGCTTGATGCTGGTTCTGCTGTGCTGTGGCGAGGGCATGGATGAGATCTTTAAATGGCGAGGACTCCATGGGGTTGTTCCCTTCTGCACTCCCGGGTTTCGGCACCACTGTAGAATCTGCCCTGATGTGGGTGGAGCACAGAAGTATGGCAGGCTGTTATTAGCTTCAAATTTGCTGTAATTGGCTTTTCAGCATAAATCTTTATCACAGACATTCAGAGACACACACACACACACACACACACAGACAGCGTCGTATTCTGGTCCAAAAATCTCCCTTTTCTGTATTCCTCTCACTCCTTTAATGGGGTTCTGTCACTACAAGAGACACACAAGCGCACTTTAATTGACAACAGGTGTAGCGATTTGACCACTCACCTTCCCTGACTCTGCCCTCCATTCACAGGCTGACACTCGGCCACGATCCCGCTGCCACAGTGCACTTTTCTCTTTATGGAGATTTCGCTCATGGACTATATTCTCTGGACCCTCTCTGTTTATGGATTCCCTGGAAAGCCCTGCACCTTTATGTTTATGAACTGACCTCTCTTGTTTGGTAACTGTCTCTACTTTTGGATTCTCTTGAGTCATTTCTTCCCTGTGCTGTTTGAATTTTGTAAACACCAAACATTAAGCCTCGCCTCTTGTGAACTGCCTTCTTATTGGATTAAAAGACTGAATCATCTGACTAACCTCTGTGTCTGTGCTCAAAATGACATCCTGACAGTCACAAGTGGATATCCAGTTTTCATACAAATGGTTGCACCCAGGTAAGCCTATTTTTAGTAATATCATAACTGTTTTATAATGGATACATTGTTATAAAGTTTATTTTTTTTAATTTAAACGTGCAGGGGGCACACCAGAGCACTGTCAGAGTGGAGGCACTTATGGATGCAGGGGAGGCCAGGGTGGAGCAAACTGCAGATGTAATCCGAATCGGCCTGCAGGAAGCGAGGTCAGGAAACTGGTGAGGGTCAAGTGATCAGCAAACAGAGCAACGTAGGCTAAACTATAAGATGAGGGCAAAACAAAACAGGAATACTGGTCATACACTGATAAACAGGTGGTAATCAAATAGCTCTGTATGTTAGATAGAACACTAAATGGAACTTCTCAAGTCCAAGTGTGACAGCTGTGCTTATATAGGTGAGGGGCTGATTACTGAGTGAGATGCAGGTGATGTGATTAATAATCAGGAGGCAGAGGGTACTGTGGTTCTTGGGGTTTGTAGTTCTGAGTGGCCATGTTTGAAGGTTGTTCTGAGCCATGACTGACAGGCACTTGCTGTGATCAGCAAGCGGTACTTATTTTTTGGGTTTTGTTTGACTTTAACCAGACTCAGAGGTGATGATGTGGAAACCTTCTTATATACTGTCAACCATTGTGGTCAGAAATGGCTGGCTGCAAGATGAGTGAACTCATAAACCTGCAGCAAACATTTGGCTCTAGGGAGCCCTTGTCCAGACCTAGTTAGACTCAGAATACCTTGACCTAAGCCTGCCTGTCAGCTCTTCCCCAGCCTCATGCAGTGCTTCATCCAAATGTTGGGTGGTACATAAAGAAGGCCAGAACTGGAGCTATGTCCTCTTTGCAGTTCAGGAGATGCAATAAACATGTCTGGCAATTAAGTTGATCTTGTCTCCATTGGTGGCTAAATAACTATGGACTGACCTTGTTGTTGAGCCCACGTTTGTTGCCCAAGGTCTTATCACCCAAATTTGTAAATTAATCGATTGACATTGCAGTGTTCCATGAAGGCAAGCATACCTTGTTGTGCCTGGTAGCACACTAGGGTACTGTACTACTTCCTAGTGTTGTAGTACTTGAGACCAAGACCACTTTTTGAAGGTCTTGGTCTCATCCCAGAATTGATTGCGTTTTCACTTGGTCTTGTCTTGGTCTCAGACATGGAGGACTTGAGATTTTATTTCAAGACCACAACTACAAGAATCACTAAATTGCCTGTGCACTGTCTGATGTATTTGTTAACATTGTTACTGTGATCAGCTGTAATTTGAAAATTTTCTTTCTAATTTGAACATTTTCCTTCTTGTTAATGGCAATTACCCCTCCCCACCCCCCTTCACACACTGGTCTGGTCCTGGTCTTGACTCTGTCTCAGTCTGCCTTGTTCTTGGTTTTCACTTGATCTCAACCCCTCAAAGTCTTGGTTTTGTCTTGGTCACTACAACACTACTTTCCTCTATAACATTGCATGTGCCTAAGATTTTTTTTAAAGATAAGATAAGATAAGATAAGATAAGATAAGATAAGATAAGATAAGATAAGATAAGATAAGATAAGATAGCCTTTACTGTCATTGCAGTCATCCATACAATGAAATTGACGTCTCACAACTGAAGGTGTATTAAAAACATAAAAACAAGAACACATAAAAACAAAAAATTGCTCATGTCATGAAAATGGAACAAACAAACAAACAAATAAATAATATTGATGTACCTAAAGTTATTGCATTCATAAAAATAGCAAAGAACATTTTAGCAACCTGTGTGTGTATTAAGTGTCCTGACAGCTTGGAATGTAATACTGTGAATTGCAGGGACACTCCTGTCAGAGCTGCTGTTCTGGAAAATTAATGAACACTTTCTGACCAATCAGAATCAAGAAATTAACAGTGTTTTGCTATATTTTAATGTCCAATCAGCTGCACATAAGAGTGTCATTAATAATAAGTGGTTTCAGTAATGGCCATATCTGTGATGTCTCAGGAAAATATTTTGATGTAATTTGTCACAGTATCAATTTTGCAACATCATATTTGACATTCTGATTTTCGCTGGGAAAAGGGGAATATGGTCCATAATGAATGTATCTCATATGGTTCTGTTTCATTGTTAATACTCTTTGTCCTAGACACCTCTGTGATTACAGTCACAGCCTCTGATGCAGACGAGCCAAACACACTGAATTCAAAAATTGCATACAGAGTTATTCAGCAAGAGCCGGCGAGAGAGTCAATGTTCAATATTGAGCGATCGTCTGGTGAAATCAAAGTCAAAATGAACACTCTGGACAGAGAGGTGAGCACCTCAGTCATAAAAAGTAGACATCACAATCACTATTGTAAGTTCATCAACAGCCTTACTGAAAGTGAGCAATTCCAGGAAGAGAACCCTGTCAAAAACATTAAATATTAGACAATATTTAGTTAGAGAAGATTAGAATCTGAGCTTCATACAATATGAGCTTTATTATCCAAGGCTTTCTTATGCAGTGTCAGAATTTTTGACATCCTTGATAAAGATGGGTCAAAAAAATATCTCTGTGGTTAATTAGCTTAATCTCATACCAACAATTTGAGGGAAATGTAACCTTGAACCTTTGCAGTAATTTCATTTGAAGAAAAAAAATAGTTTTTTTAACAAATCCATGCACATTACATTTACTGCCCCTCCATCCACCCCACCCCTGAATTTAGTTCTTTGTGCAACACCCCCCACCCCCTTGCCAAAATAATAGCACTGAGTCTCCTCCTATAAAGCACAATGATATTGGAGAAGACAGATTGAGGAATCTTATGCACTAGTCAGTACAGAATCTCTTGACATCCTCCATGGACCTGGTGGTTCTTGTGCTTTCTTCTCTTCAGCTCATACCACAGGTTTCACTGGGGTTTAGATGAGGGGATTGGAATTACAGTGTCAAAAGCTTGATTCAGCAGTCACTGGAACAAGTTTGTGTGAACTCAGAAGGTGAACAATGTTTGGATCATTGTCATGCTAGAAGGTTCAACCATTGAACCATGACCCAGGTCTTGACAGAGACAGCCAGATTTATATTTCAATATTTCATGACTCATATGAGTCCAACTGCATTAACAATTAGGATTAGGTTCATGAAGCGACCATTTTTCATTTTTTATGTCAAGCAAACTTTTGTCTCATCTGACCACAAGACCTTGTTCCAGTAGTGAACTCTAGGCATATACAGTACATCTATAACCTGAGCTGTAGTTTGTAGTTCTTCTGGTACGTTTTCCAAATAGGTTTATTTTGCATGGAGGCGGTGTCTAATTGAAGTTTGGACAATTAGTGACTGTAGAAAAGGACCATCTTCTGGACACTACTGTTTGCTTGTATTTTTTTAATAAAATGACATTTCTAAAGCGCTTGTCCTTCAGCTCAACATTATTCACACTCCAAACTTTGATAGATTTTCTAATTATTGTGTTTACACTTAGCACTAAAAACACCCAATGTGCATTACTCAAATATGTCACACAACCACTGAAAATACTTTAGACAATCTTTAAACTATAGTAACTTTAAAATGGCACAATCTGCTGGAGTAGTCTGTGATCTCTCCTAAATGGGTTGTAATCCTTAATTTATGTTACCAGGGTGTTTTCATGGTATTCAAACTGGGGAATCCTACCTCATGGCAATATGAGACATTCTCCTGAGCTACTGATATTTTTCTATTGTGTGCTCCTTTAATGCAAGACAAAATTCAAAGCAATAATTTTTTAGATTGTTAATATTTATGGGTCAAGACTATTTTCAACTTTTTCTTACACAGACACAAGACACGTACAAACTGATAATCACAGGCACAGACATGGACGGACGCAATACTGATCCCAAAAACAAACCACAGACAGGAACAGGGACTGTGACCATCAGCATACTTGATGTGAACGATAACATCCCCATATTAGGGGACGGCTCTGTGAGTGTTTTTTTTCCTCTGGATTTTTTTTCTAAAAATTTTTAATTGTCTCAGAATTATATAAATCTCTATTAAAATTATTTAGTGCATATTGATCTTATTCAAATGGCTTAATGGTGATTGCTAGCTTGGTTAAAATATGCTGCTACATACATGGCATTTGAGTGAAAGTTTGATATATTGCTATACAATGTACACTTGTGCCATAATGGTAAAATTCAGTGTATAGAAGTTGCTGCAAATATCTTGCATACAACTTTTTTTCCTCCTGTGGGACTGGGATGCAAACGGCACCAATCAAACTCTGCAATCAGACTCTCAAAACAGAACACAAAATATCCGACTCATGGCTGAATGCTTCTTCTCACCATGTGTGTGTGATGTTTGCAGTATGAGGGGACTGTGGAGGAGAATAGAATGAATACGAAAGTGGAAATGAAAGTCCGAATTAATGCCACAGACAAGGATAAGATTTACACGGAAAACTGGGAGGCTGTGTACACCATCGTTTCTGGAAATGAGGCCGGTTACTTCGATATCAGCACAGACCCCAAAACTAATGAGGGCATCCTAACAGTCAAGAAGGTAAGATAGATAATTTACACAGGTGACACAATAGATGAAAACATTGAACATCATGGAAAGCTTTATTTCACATGAAAGTCCAGCATGAATCTGACTCTGGAAATAGTGGAGGTCTTTATTGTGTACATTCAAATAAATTAAATGTCTATTTATTAGTGTAGGCAATCGTATGGGGCGGAGTAAAATTAAGGATTAATTTCATAAGTGATTTTGAAGTTTTGAAAATTGCCCGAGTCGCAAACATTCAAGTTCACAACATTTGTCATTTACGTTTTCTGAACTAATCAGGGTGCAAGACTATCTTGCACGTTTGAATCAGTTTCTAAAGCATCTTTCATCATGACATGGCAACACGACACGAGGACCACAGTTCCACAGAATATCTTCATGTTTTGTTAGACTTTTGGACCTGTTTGGCTTTTTACCCATTCCAACAAACTAGCCAATAGCATTTCAGAAATACGACTCCGTGTTAAGGAAAAAAGCCCTCCTTGACTAACCAATCAGAATTGAGTAATTTGGCCCTATGTATTATAAGTCTAAATAAATTGTCTAAAATATCACTGGCTGAAACTGAAAGTAATAATCACCTTTTTTGCACAAGCCAAATGTTTTGTGATTTCCACTACATTTGATGAACAGAGTATTGGTCAGGTTATCTTGGATGTTTTGCAGTCATGGAACCCCTTTAAAGATATTCAAAATATAATAAAATCTGTTGATAGACTTATTTATTGAACATGTTCCAAATACCGGTATTAGGCTCATTATTTACAATGATGTCTCTTTTTTCTATTTATCAAACTTACTTGCTTAATCCAGATAAGTAAGCATTAAATAAATTCAAATGACCCTTAAAAGAGGTTAATAATGAACAATTCAGTAATAAATATAAATAATACAAGAATAGTGGGTTGAGAGCTCCACCACTGTCACTAAATTTCAAAAAACAAAGAAATTACAACTCCCTTGGCTCTTCCTCATGGACTCCATTTTAAAAACCATGGGTCTAGTCCTGGGGGCGGCATGGTGGTGTAGTGGTTATCACTGTCACCTCACAGCAAGAAGGTTCTGGGTTCAAGCCCAGTGGCCGATGGGGGTCTTTCTGTGTGGAGTTTGCATGTTCTTTTCATGTGTGTGTGGGTTTCCTCCAGGTGCTCTGGTTTCCCCCACAGTCCAAAGACATGCAGGTTAGGTTAATTTGTGACTCTAAATTGACCGTAGGTGTGAGTGTGAATGTGAATGGTTGTTTGTCTCTACGTGTCAGCCCTGTGATGACCTGGTGATTTGTCCAGGGTGTACCCATAGTCGCCCATAGTCAGCTGGGATAGGCTCTAGCTTGCCCATGGCCCTGCACAAGATAAGCATTTACAGATAATGGATGGATGGGTCTAGACCTGTTCATGTTGTGATTTGGTATGAATTAGCCCAAACCTCCAATATTTTTGTTGATTTGCAGTTTTTTTTTGCATGCTCATGAAAGACAATAAAATGTAATCTCTGCCTTCATGATTTAAATTTTAGCCTGCATTATTATCACTTCCTGTGATATTAATATTACCCAAAAACTGTATATTAGTAGCAAAATGGAAGAAGCAGACAACTCTGATGAAACTGTTTATGAGGGAGGATTTTTGATGTCTAAAAGATGCCAGTCCTCTTTTCCCCATCAAACTCATCATCCCTGTGCTTTTTTTTTTTATCCCTGGTGCTCATCAAACATACTTATAAAATTCTGCATCACTACCTTGAAAAATAAATAATTTCATCATAATTTTTAGTTTTAGAATGTCGACTTTTTAATCTAGGACCTGGCTTAGACATGTATGTACACGATTTAGGAGAGGATAGCTCAACTGTTATCGGCTAATTTGACCCCAAGGAATAACTTGGGATGTGTGCCAAAATCGCTATCCCGGACAAACAGA
>JAODVO010000019.1:15893664-15905108 GCA_025400055.1 Notarius lentiginosus
GAAAGGCCCTCGCCGGCCACGGGGCTCGAACCCGGACCTTCTTGCTGTGAGGCGACAGTGCTAACCACTACACCACCATGCCGCCCTAAACAGTAATATATTTACTGTTTACTTATATACAGTAATATAGTTACTGTTTACTTATTATAATATACATATAATAAGTCCTGTATAATTGCAGTTGTCATCAGGGCTGTCCCCATTAACTAATAAACCTTCAGATACCTGAGAATCTGTAAAGGAATCCATTTGATTTAAAGGTCTAATGTTACCTGTCACTTTCCTCTTCCACTGTTCATTATTGATGAAGTTCTTCCTCTTCCATTTACCCCAATCAGTGGTCAGGCCAAACATTAATAAAATTTGTCTGACAGAAAAGCTAATTCACTTACATTCAAAAGTCCCCATAAAGAAGGAATTCAGTTCCTTTTTTTTATTTAACATTGTGTCTAGTTCTTATAGAATTGGTTCATATACCAACTCTAGTTGGTATAATTCTTTTAAATCTTAAACAGTTGCCTACTTTATGCCCACAGGTGCCAGAAGCTATTCGTAAGTGTCAGCGTGCTGGCATCACGGTACGAATGGTAACTGGTGACAACATCAATACTGCCAGAGCTATCGCCATCAAGTGTGGCATCATCCACCCTGGAGAGGATTTCCTGTGCATTGAGGGCAAAGAATTCAATAGAAGGATTCGTAATGAAAAGGGAGAGGTACTGCACTCAGAACCAAACCCCCCCACACACACACAGATAAATTCACATATTGACAATGTTCTCTGTTATAAGATTAATCATGCTAGATATACTATAATATTGTAACAATTTCTGCAGTAATCCCAGTGCCGAGCCACGTTAAACCATGCCCTCACCTGCCATTATGCACCCCACAGGCCCAATAGGTAGTAACTCAATGGCCAGATACTCCTTTCAGATGGTGTCATACATTAAGACTCACGTGGAGAGCTTCCTGCTGATGTACTTCACTAGGCGGTCCTTCTCCTTTAACACATCAGTCTGCAACACAAAAGGAGAAGGATATGTCTGGGAAGTGAAGCAGGAGACCCCCACAGAGAGCCACTTTAATGCTCATGAAGGCCCACTGGCACTATTGCCACCACTGGACTGAATCTGGCACTCCCTTGTTAGTGAGCTCAGTCAGGAGGCTGATGAGGTCTGATTATTTAAGCACAAACCCATGATAACAACCCACCAGGCCCAGGAACTATCATACCTCATTTTTGGTATTGGGTCATAGCAGACAACTACCACAACAGTCTTAACAGCTGGGGGCACACCTCCCCATGACCCAAGTGGAAAACCAGATACTATACCTACACTCTTCCAATTGTACACATCAAGGACTTTAGAAGTGCTGTCAAGGACTCGTGTCAAGGACTTTAGGATTACCCTCACATGCTGCATATGAGCTCCTATTACTAAAGATGTTTATCGAAATAGGTTGCAGCATATGCACAGTGGAGTCATAGAATGTGGTCCATTATTCATGGGAATGTAGCCAGCACCCTGAAGAGCCCAAAGTATGACAAATTAGTGTAGCCAAAGGGGAGTAGAGAGAGCCATTTTTTCCTTGGATTTTGATGACAAGACAATCTGACAAAAGTTCTTGACCAAATTCAGGGTTGAGTAAAAACAAGCCATGCTCAGCCAATCCAGGAGCTTGTTCATAAGAGGCATTGGATAGTCATTATAGAAGCAGCGAATGAAGCAGCATAAATGTTGCGGATGTCCAGACAGAAACAGATTGCCCTGGCTGGCTTGGGCATAAGCACAGTGTGACTGTTCCAGTCACTGTAGGACTCTGTTTCACCCAGCTCTAGCATTTCCCCCATTTCATGTTCAGGCAAGTGATATAGTAGGCTGCATACAATCACACTGGAAGGAGTCTCTATATTGTATTGGGTCAGTGTAGATAATGGGAGAAAACATGTCAGAAAATTTGGTCTGCAAGTTATTGACCTCTGCTCTTCAGTACAGTAAGAGATGACCTCAAAGTGGGATTGGAATGGGATTTGATTATTTTCAAAGCTCTGATTCCAACTCATGTCTTTCTGCCACCGGCAGGGACAAGAGGGACCACCTCTTTTCAGTGTTTGAGGAAATTGAGGTGGTTAATCTGCCATGTGTTCTGATTAATTTCACGATGTGACCTTGATAGGTCATTGTCACATGGAGAGTAATTTTGAGCTAGAGGCAGGGGGTAATATAAGGACTTTATCTCCTGGTACAAATTGTCTGGTTGGGAACTTCATTTTTACTAGGTGGTGAAGCATCCATTTAGCTTTCTTTAATTATGTCCAATGCCCCCTGGGGCTTTCTTCCATATAATATTTCAAAAGGAGAAAATCCGATGGTGGTCTAGGGTACCTCCCATACCACAAACATGGCTTCCCACCGTATGTGAAATTGACCACAGAGGCACTGCTTCAGGATACTTCACATGGTCATTAAGGACTAATATGATGTGATGCCCCATGCTGTCTCAATGTACCAAAGGCAGCAGGCTCACAGTTCTGTCACTCACTCTTTTCTGGTCACAGTCGCACAATGTACCAGGAACTGTGGCCTCACGTCACCCTCCTTGCCAGGCCCTACACAGTCCACTGCTAATTGAACAAATTCCAGCCAATCCATTCCCAACATTACTGGGTGAAAAAGTTTGGGACTAATCTACACATTTATTTCATGTTTGTGGCCCATATATTTTGGCACATATATTTTGTTTGACACCAAATTAAATGTATACATATTACTGTGAAGACACCTCAACTTCACCTCCCAGTGCCTTGTCTTGAATAATGATTCGGTGGATCAGGCCCCAGCTGTCTGCAGGCCCTAACAGACCTGCCTGGGCCTCATTCCAGCTCTCAGTTGTGGATCAACTGTAGCACCATGGGAAAGAAAAGGGGAGAAGTGAACTAGACTGTTTTGGATAGGACATGGGTTGGCCAACTCACAGTCTCAGAAATAAACCTGTCCTATTGAGCATGTGTAAAGTTTCAAATTCATAGTGTCAATTAATACATTTCAGTGTTAATGCTCCTGACATTACCAATAATATCAAAGGTGTAAAGACTCCTCTTCTGTGATTAGTTTCTCTTATGTATAAAGTAATTAATTTATTGTTTTGTTTGTCAATATGTTATAACGTTCCTCCAATGTTGTGTTAGAGTTATTTTCTAATCTCTGCAGCGATACCATTAGCGAAAAGTACTTCTGGTTACCATTGCCATCTTAAGACTTTAAGTCCCAGCTGAGTTTGAAGAACCAAACCAACTTGGTGAATCTTTACACCCCTAATAATTAGCGAGCACAATAATTACATTGTACAGACTGCCATCACTCAGTTTTCTAGCATCCCCTGATGAGTATTATTCTAATTACACCCATTCTCATACTAACATGTAAAGGCTGTAACACTGTTATGATGACTTTAGGTACTCAGGATTGTGTTTAATTTGCACCTGCAGTGATTCAGACTGCCCTTATGGCTGCTTATGTGCATGTCATCTGTAGGTTGAACAAGAGCGCATTGATAAAGTTTGGCCCAAGCTGCGAGTTTTAGCCCGGTCCTCTCCAACAGACAAACACACACTTGTTAAAGGTAAGAAAATCTGCATTATCTGTTAATTATATTGAAGTGTTCTGTCCCCCCCAATTAACCCTAATACAGGAAATAACATTTATAAACAGTTAAAATAAAAATGACCAAAGTTGTTCTATTTTACTGTGTTATCTTTTAAAGCACTTTTGAAAAAGTTAAATAAAGAATGTTTTTTAATTAATATACAAATAACAAATAAACAAGCTAGTGCCCTTCAGGAAACAGTGACTGACTGAACATCCTTTTTTTTTTTTGAAAATTTACATTTATTTAAAATTGTATTTATTTTAATTTTCCCATAAAATATTATCTTGGTTATTTGTGGAGTACCCATAAACCCCAGGATTTGTACATTATGTTAACAAAGTAGATAATACTTTAATTAATTGATGTTTGCTAATTATAAACCGAATAATGAACACCTGCATTAGCTAACCAAGGTCTGAATTAATGTTTATGATAATTAATAGGCAGAATGCATAACTGAGACTGAGTAGTACATGCCAGTATGAACAACCTCGAACCTCTGTACAGCTAATTATTAGCATTCAGTAACATTTCAATTCAGTTTATGTGGATGTTTTTTGTAATTGTGGATGGAAGAAACATCACAGTTATTGTAGGTGTATTTAGGTAATATTTAGTGTCGATTACTTTATTAACATTTCTTGTGATGTATTAATGCCGATCTTCATGATTTGATTTTGTTAACTATTGTCATTTAATGTCAACAGTGCTTTAATGCGAAACCTTAACTATGTCATTCCACCTAGTCTTTCATACACAACTGCAATTTATTGAAGACAATGCAGAGCACCATTTGTGCATTGTGCTGCATATGATGTTATATAGCCAGAACATGTATATGCTTTTTATAGATTGTGGCTCAGATTCAGGAATAATTTTAGTAATGGAGCAATTTCCTATTCTAGCAATACAATTAAGTAGATACAGTGATGATGATGATGATGATTGCTTATCCTATTCACACTTATTATGCTGTCTTTCAGGTATAATTGACAGCACGCTGGTGGATCAGAGGCAGGTTGTGGCTGTAACAGGCGATGGTACCAACGATGGACCTGCTCTGAAAAAAGCAGATGTTGGCTTTGCCATGGTATATTCCACCTCAGCCATAAACACACTTCAACCATAGCCAACCCAGCTGCTCAGGTTTTTTAGCCAGGAGAGGAATATCAGGCTGCCACGTTCTAATTCCATTCTTTAACTGTTTGCTTTCTTCTGTGCCACCCAAATTCAGGCTGTCCTCATTTTCTGCCTCACGTCACACTGACACACAGCATCACGCCATTTTGTGTCCTCCTGATGAAAAAAGAAAAGTGCAGCGGTGCCCCCTAGTGTGCACTTTGAGCAGTAGCTTGCCTCATATCCTAACAGGATCCATTGTCCTTTAACATCAGTTCTGCATTTTGCTGAATTCCACTTCTAAACAATTATATTATGGCTCAAAAACAGCCACAACTTTCATCACCTCAAATGTCTGACCAAAGGTTAAGACTATAGATGTGTGTTCTTGCTCAGCAAACCAAGACATCACGGCACTTTTGTACTCTCACATCTTTCGAGAAAATACCTCCAGGCTTCACAAATACATAATGGGCAGATGTAAGAGCAATCAGAAACACATTCACTCATACAATCTGGTTTAAATAGATGTCATATGGATGTGCCACATTCACACTTATTATTCTATTTATTTCCCATATTATGGTTTAACAGTACTCAAATGCAGTATTTGCCTCAGCGAATGTGGGAAGGTCAAATCATGGTTAAATGGAGTTCTCACAGTCTCTTAGAAGCACCATGAGGCCAACTTTTGTGGGCTTGTTTCACAGTTGTTTTGTCTCATGCCATTGCAGTTGTGTTTACACCTGCCCAACCAACTTCACCAAGCGGAGAAACACATCATAGTTTGATTAAAACTAATTAAACCCTGACGCAAGACAACATGAAGCAGGAAGTAAAATGAAGGACTCTGTAGCACCTTTGTTAAGTACAGTTCAGGTGTCAGAATCGTACATGGCAAGATTTGACATGTGGTCAAGGTAGCCTGGCATATCATTGCTCTTTATTCCTGGTTAATGGAAAAATGTTTAATTCTCTTATTTTTTGTTTTTGAAGCACAGAAAATCTCTCTCTGAATATATAAATTATTCTATGAAATTGAGTTGTACATGAGCCGATGAGACGTGTCGCGCTAAGTTGGCAATAAACTGTCTGACCAGATTGAGTGGGATAACTGTTTTATTCTATCCACATTCTCTGGATTTTGAGAAACAGAGCATTTTTATTTTAATTTTTTTGCAAATTCGAGAAATAAAAACTTGATACAAAATGTCCAACAAAGTAATTTCGCATTTAGGCGGACTTCTTAAAAACCTATCGATGGTTGCACGAATTGACTTTAGTGTTGTTGTTTTTTTGTAGAAAGTACAATCTTGCTGTCATGCTGAGGTATAGAATAGCTTTAGACATTTATTTAATTCTTCCTTGGACATTTCATTTATGTAATTTTCAAACCTCTTTGAGCTTTTAAACCAGTCTTTAAAATTTCTACAAATTTTAATGCTGATGAAGAATGTAAACAAAGCGACAAAATAACAGTAGCAATTTGTGAAAAATACTATAATAATAATTCTTGAAAAATAAAAAAGATAAGTTCTTACCATCAAATACTTTCATTCCATATTTTGTTGCTTTTTTGTATTTTTTAGGGTTTTATTTTGAAGTAGTGTTTTTATTTTGTCCTCGGTTGTTCCAGTAACACACTCTGCCATTTTGTTTTTCTCTACTCAAGGTATATGAGCTGATAGACTAGTAGTAGAGTAGCTAATCAGAGCGTGCGATTGCTTATATCCCACTGTAGTATATCAAGATATTGGTAGCGATATTTAGAGGAAATTATGTTCTCCAGACACTTTGGATTTCAGATAAACTTTTCAGAATACCTTAAATGTAATATAAAGTTTTCTCAATTTAAAAATCTCCATTTTAATTGCAGGGAATTGCAGGCACAGATGTGGCCAAGGAGGCCTCAGACATCATCCTGACGGACGACAACTTCACCAGTATTGTGAAAGCAGTGATGTGGGGGCGCAACGTCTATGATAGCATCTCCAAGTTCCTGCAGTTCCAGCTTACTGTTAATGTGGTGGCTGTGATTGTGGCATTTACTGGAGCTTGTATTACACAGGTTATACTGATATGCAATACACCATAGACTAGTGTGCATTACATCTGAATATGTGAATGTTGATACTTCACTTCCACTTACAGAAGGGGTTTTGCTGACTTTTTTCGAAATTGATGATCACTGAACATGCAGTAATATACAGAGCCCCTAAAAGGACATTTTTTTTTAAATGTGCGCACGTTGTCTGTTAGTTGATTAATGATATCTTCTGGTACATTTTGCATTTTCGCATATATCCCTCTGTACGTTCATTGTACTCAGAAATGCTTCATCATATTTATGGGGTTCATACTTCAAGTAGTTTCTTATGTGCACCAGATACTTTCTCCTGCGCATGAGAAACTTTATTTATTTATTTATTTTTACCCATTTCCTTTTAGGGACTCTGTAGTAATACAATTGGATCACAAACATAAAACATATGGCAAGAAAATTGACCATATGTATTAAAACATATCTGTATGTACCGGCAACTTCTGTAAAACTGTTGTGGATCAGTAGGAGTTTTTTGAGGCATTACAATTTTCGACTCTCCAAAATGTATTGAGTTTCAGGGAATGTTGCATACTTTTCATTTTTAACCTTTGTATGTCTGCAGCAACTTCTGAATATAATCTCTTATCTGTAATTCCCTGATTAAAAGACATGTTTTTTAACACATCTTCAGTAACAGAAACCATAACAATTCTGGGTCAAGGCCAGTGACCCAGTTTCAATCCTTTTTAATAACTTTGCTAAATTTCCTTGAGGAACACTGGCCTAATAAAATCAAGGTAAAGGTTATTTCTACTCGACACCGCATTGCAGACCATTTTATCAATGAATGCACTTCAGTATAGCTGCAGAATCAATGATATAACACATGTATTGCTCTGCACAATTTATTACAACAGTAATAAAAAGAAATAAGAAGCTTTTTTTAAATATTAAAATATTTTTACACATGGAATTCACAAAGTGCATGATCAAAATCTCGAAAGACACTTTATCATACCTAGCAGTTCGCTTGAGGTCCTGAAAATAGCTGTCTTGAACATTAGACAAGTCAGTTACGTCGACTGTGGAGCAAAAATTGACAAAAGATCATTGCAGAAATAACTGAAATAGGGCAACCATTGTAGTTCCATGTCAGTGTTCCATGACCAGATTCCCATGGGATTCTCTTACTGCTTATGACAATCACAATACAATTATTTATAACATTATTGCAGCAGACAGCATAATCTCTCCTGAGAAACATCTCAGTCGTTCTATCTCACTGTCTGTCTCACTGCCCAGTAACTGTATTTTTTATTTTTGGATAGGATTTTCCTGTTTTTAGGCATCCTGGTTAAAGAGAATGGTACATGTAATAGCTTACAAGAACATTCCAGATTGTTTGTAACATTATTCTACCAGGCCATGGGGGAATTAACATAAGGCCGCATTGTATCTAATGGCAACATTTTACTTTGTTATTTCATCAGGATTCTCCACTGAAAGCTGTTCAGATGTTGTGGGTGAACCTCATCATGGACACTTTTGCATCCCTGGCTCTGGCCACAGAACCTCCGACTGAATCACTGCTCATGAGAAAACCATACGGTCGCAATAAGCCACTCATCTCCAGCACCATGACCAAGAACATCCTGGGCCACGGCATCTACCAGCTTATCATCATTTTCAGTCTGCTGTTCATTGGTATGTTTTTCCCATGGTGGTTGTCTACATTTTATTCTTGATCTGATTATTCTTGAAGGGCATGCCTTCTATAAATGACTCCTGAAATCTGAAGGAGATTAGATGTATTCAAGCATTACCGAGTAATTCTGAAAAGATATAAATTTTACATACAAATTATTATTGATTGCATAACCACGTTTGTGTAGGCGAGCAGCTCTTTGACATCGACAGCGGCAGGAACGCACCTCTTCACTCGCCTCCATCTGAACATTACACCATCATCTTCAACACCTTTGTCATGATGCAGCTCTTCAACGAGATCAACGCCCGCAAGATTCACGGCGAGAGGAATGTGTTTGATGGCATTTTAAGAAACCCTATCTTCTGCACTATTGTTCTGGGCACTTTTGGAATTCAGGTAGTAAATATATTTTATGTTTATGTATTTTACAGTTTATTAATATGAAGTGGTTCTCTTTCAAGGTCAAGTATTGAATAACTACATAACTGATTCCAATTATGTATGGGTCATGTGTTTATATTTGTTAAAATTACATTAATTTGCTAAAAACACTAAATTAAAATAAAATTAATGAATTCAAAGAGACTCCATAAAAACTGATTCAATGACCATTATGTATGAGCTCAGTTTTTTATGCCACAAAATAGAATTGAAAGTATAATCTATAACCAAAGGGTTGTGGACACCTGACCATCACACCCATATGTGAGCCTTCCTCAAACTATTGCCACAATGTTGAAAGCACACAATTGTATAGGATGTCTCTATATGCTGTAGCATTATGATTTCCCTTCACTTGAACCCAGCCCAAACATGTTCCAGCATGACAGTGCCCCTGTAAACAAAGTGAGGGCCATAAAGTCATGATTTGACAAGGTTGGAGTGGCAGAATTCGAGTGGCCTGCACAGAGCCCTGACCTCAACCCCACTGAACATTTTTTGGGATGCATTGGAACACTGATTGTGCCCCAAGCCTTTTTGCCCTGATCTCACTAATCCTCTTGTGGCTGAATGAACAAATCCCCACAGTCATGATCCAAAATCTCATGGAAAGCCTTCCCAGAAGAGTGGAGGTTAATATAACAGCAAAGGGGGACTAAATCTGGAGTGTCATGTTCAAAAAGCATATATGGGTGTGATGGTCAGGTGTCCACAAACATGGAGTCATATAGTGTACAGATGGGCCTAGGCAAATTTTAGACCTTTCTTGGTCATTTAAAAAGCAGAACAAATTATTTATTATTCCACACACAATACTAAACTGTGCTCAAGAAACTGCAGAGAAAACCATGCAAGACTGCACCAGGCTAGAAGGTGTGTTTCCACAGCAGGAACTTCAGGAAGTCAGGGACTTTTCCAGGAATCTTAGGGAATGTCTCTTGGAAGACCCAGGGCTGAAATTAGTTTCTGGACTGTAGTTTTAGGTACTTTTTAGTTTAGGCATGTTGTGTAAATCTAATGGTGCTACCCCCCAAAAAAATCCATTTTAATTCCATCTTGTAATGCAACAAAACAGGACAAACACCAAGGGGGATAAACACATCAAAGTTGGTTAATACACCTACACCCTGCTGGTCTTCAGATACCCTGCTGGTATAATAAGTTGGCCAAAGGAGGAGATGGAGACCACTGACATCAGGACAAGAACATTCCTGACAATGCATGGAGGGTTTCATCCCAAGTCCATCACCCTGAGGCTTTATTATAAGAGGAATGAAGGAGGCCGAGGATTAGTGAGCGTTAGAGACACTATCCAAGATGAAACAACAAAGATCCACGAGTACGTCAGGAAGATGGCCCCGAATGATGAAGTGCTTAATGAATACCTCAGGCAGCAGAAACCCAAGAAGGATGTGCAAGAGGAACCATCATGGAAAGATGGCTAACCAACCGGACATGGTAGTGGTGGACAGATGGGAGAACAAGGCTGTGGTGATAGATGTGGCAATACCAAGTGACAATAACATCAGGAAAAAAGGAACTTGAGAAGCTCAAGAAGTATCAAGGGTTGAAAGAAGAGCTAGAAAAGATGTGGAAGATGAAGACAACAGTGGTCCTTGTGGTGATAAGAGCAGTCAGTGCAGTGACCCCCAAACTGGGAGAGTCATTTCAACAGATCCCAGGAACAACATCCAAGATCTCGGTCCAGAAAAGCACAGTCCTAGGAACAGCTAAGATACTGCGCAGGACCCTCAACCTCCCAGGCCTCTGGTAGAAGACCTGAGCTTGAAGGAAAAAAAGACTGCCAGAAGGAGGGGCGAGTGGAAGTTAATTATAAAACCAATTTCCATCCTCTAACAAGAAGGTATGTCATAAAAGATTGTGTGCTGAGCACTGATTGGTTTAATTTTTAGTTACCTGCCTTTATTATTTTTGCGAGTATTAGTTCTACATTTGTATAATACGGTATTTTTTTTGTCACATAAATTTACCCTACTACTTTTTGAGAAGACAGTTGGAGATTACTGAAAGGCAGTGTGCTTGAGTTCCCAGTCTGAAATGAAAGGAATGATAGGCTTATATACTCTGTGTTGTCATGAGGAGGAGCGATAACAGATCAGCAGAATTCTATAGAATAATTGGCCTTCATTGTGGCTAGGCAGTCTTTTAAAATAATTCCTTCTGAACTGGACTGAAGTCATGTGGCTGTAGCACTAACCCAGGGGTCAGCAACCCAAAATGTTCAAAGAGCCATATGGCCCAAAAAAACAAAAAACATACCTGTCAAGAGCTGCAAAAACCTAAAAGCCTTATATAAGGCAACATAGACTGTCAATAGCCTACATAAGCCGTATGCCTACTTTTAAAATGACTAAGTAGGCTACAAATACAAAATGAACATTCAGGATTAAATGTTTATTTTCCCTGCAGCGCATCCTGGAGAGAATTACGCACCACGTGACTACTGATGTACGCTAG